>PVIR01027734.1:0-22623 GCA_004026965.1 Petromus typicus | reverse complement strand
TTCAGGCTGGCCCTGAGCTCAGCCTCAAACTCACATCACAATCCTCCTGCCTCTGCCTCCCGAGTGCTGGGATTACAGGCGTGAGCCACCATGCCCGGCACTGTGGTATGTGGTACTGGTTGCTGCTGGGTGTGGGTCTCCACACCCAGTATTGTTATGTGGTTACCGGGGAATCGAACCCGGGTCCTTGCGCTTGCAGACAGGCGCCGGAACCACTGAGCTAACTCCCCGGCCCAAGATTTAGATTTTTTTCCTAAGGTACTACTTTAAAAACATTAAAGCTGTTTTAGTGTATTCCATTTTATCTACTAAGCTTTTTTTTTACTAGGCTCATCATTTAATTACAGTTTTACAAACCTTCATTGAAGATCTGTTATCAAGGTGTCCATGTTCTTCTATCAAGTACAGGTGGAACACAGTGGTACATGCTTGTAATGTTAGCTTTCTAAGAAGCTGAGGCAGGAAGATTACAAAATTAGAACCCAATCTGAACAATTTAATGACTTACAAGACCATGTCTCAGAAAGTAAAGAAAGGGTTAGGTTTGTACCTTAGTGTGCAGAGGCCCTGCATTCAACTTCTAGTACCTCAGTTAATTAAAAATTACAGGTATTTTGGCCTCTGTTTCAGTTTCTACCATCTCCTAACCTCCAGCCATAAGGACAAACAGCCACCTAATGTCTAGATTTGTTCACATGAAAGAAAAGGGACCCTGTTCAGCTTGCTGAGTATTTTAGCAGTTGGCAGTACACTTACTACCATTTAATTTCTTAACCTTTCCAGGCCAATGATACATGCCTTGATGTCATTGGTGGCCGGAACACACCTGGTGCTAAGGTGGCCCTATGGACTGAACATGGACAACTGAGACAGAAGTGGAGACTGAATAAAAATGGAACTATCAGCTCTTATCTCAGTGATCAACTTGTCCTTGATGTTAAAGGTGGGCCTCAGCCAGTACACACTATGACATGTCCCTGGATATCAATTTAAGTTTCACTAGTCTTTATGGGAAAGGACATCCTGATTACATAAATCACTTCTAGTTATGCTTGCAAAAAGTTGTAATTTTAAAAAGCAAACAATTAGCTATATAGATAAAGTAGAAGAGAACTCCATTGGTAAAGTCTGGGGTTGTTTTTTGCTCATTAGTAGTTATATTTTCATTTGCAACTAATTTTCATGAACTCTGAGAACAACTTAATTAGAAGCATCATAAGCCATAAAATGAAATGTCATCTGTTTCACAGAAAGAAGCATCTCTAACTTTTTTTTGCTTTGAATTGCCACAGTCCTTCAGAGCCCTCAGTTAAATTAATGGGGGGTATCAATTAACCTGTGAATTCAGTGAAGTCAGGGTCAATACTGTTGATGGCTGTTGCTTTGAGTTATTCACAACTATGCCTGTTCAAACTGTTTCTTCTTTCAGACCACTCAATAAATGTTGTAATCTACTTTATAAGTGGACTGAATAAAAGCTTGTATCAATTGTGAAATTGCTAAGCACCTGTGTAAACACATGTTTTCCTTTGGAATGTCTATTTCAGGAGGAAATTATTATGACAAGACTCATGTCATTGTAAATCAGCCCCTAGAGGGAGAAGAGACACAGAAATGGGACATTGAAATCCTGTGAGAGAATCTCAACATCCTTTAGAAGCAAAGGAGGCTCAGGAACCTTGAGCAGAATGAATTTTTCCCCTACTCTCCAAGACTATTACTCTTCAACAACAGAAAATTTCAAAATGACTCTTGCCAGTTATTAAGTGTTCCTGTGAAGAAAATGGTATGACTTCTGGAAACTGTTTGAGATGGATTCTAGTTGTGGTGAGCAAGTTACCTGAATTCTGTTTTCTCTCCTACCCACCAAACATGAATCCTGTATCTGATGACCCACTGATAGGATACTGGTGACGCTATTACCACTTTTATTAGTTACCGATACCCTCACACTAATTCTATGGGTGCAAGGCACACAGAACAAACTAGGAACTAGAGGAAGTCATAATCCTTTTACGTGGATGATGAATAATTTTAACATTGGAAAGCACATTTAGTAAGCTTTATTGTTAAGCTACTGTTGCACTAAATAAGCCTTCAAGTTTCGATAACTGAAGCTTTTTTAACTAATGCACCCCATATATATTTATACAGTACTTTTAACTGACCCTGGAGAGAGACCATAATTTTTATAAGCAAGAAGCATCAATATTGGAGTATTTTTTGTGGTCATTCTTTACTCAATTAAAAAAAAATATATGAGTAACCATACAGTGCCAACTCTAGACTTAACAATCTAATGCTAACAGAGATAGCCCCCTAGGCAATAAGACCCTTTACAGTAGTTTCGTCCTATCCTGGTGCTAAGATCTTGTCCTAGATTTTGCTTCATTTGTGCCAAAAGACTGTTACATAAGAGCACTCAAAAATTTGTCTGCCTAAGGCAATTACAAATGTTCAAATTAAAGCAAAGTAGTCTGAGCTTTGACTTTACCATCTCACTGTTCAAGTAAGGTGCTGTGATTTCTCTACTTCAGGACACAAAATTCAGTTTTCACTCTTGATTTTAAAGAGTTCACATTTAAACAAAATCAGGTAGGAAATCCTCTTTGGCATAACAAAAATAACCATCTTTAATTGCACAATTCACAAGTATTTTTCCTCCGGAGCTGTATTCAAACTTAACTTCAAACAACTGTTAATCTCCCAATTTTTGCCTGAAAAATGCTATTTTTGTATAGAAAAAGTGATTTTTGAAAAAATATCAATATATATGCACTTTAGAATGTAAAATAAGTGGATAGTTTAAACTCAAAAAGCCCACCACTGAGTATTTGTGTAGGCTTGGTCGTTTCATGTAAATACTGGTTGTTTCCTTCCTCCCTCTTTCAATCTCAGGCTTTTTTATCTTTTAAGCAGCATCTGAAGATGTTGAATGCTTCTCAAGAGTGTAGCAGTATCATTAAATGAAACTTATGTTACAGGAAAAACTATTATGTATAGTTTTCTTGAAAAAAATCCAACTTAAAAATTGTGCAAAAATTTTCTAGAGCTAGAAAAGCTCTAAAGTAATTGTTATTCCAAAGAACAAAGCTATGACACTGAATCCTGCATCACACATTTATTGGAGTTGTGCCTTTTCTACCACACTGGATTGAATAAACTTTCTAAAATCATGGGATGGTTACATTCTCTTCTTTAGGTCACGTGTATGGCCATTACTCTTAGTGAGTGGACCCTGTTTTTCCAACAGGTCAACAGTAACAGTATCTACCTAGCACTTTCATCTTCTCTATAAACATCAGCATACAAAATAGCAAATATTTGCTTCTGGAAAGGCACTAAAATACTTGGATTAAACATTCTGCCCAGAGGGCTAATACCAAGTTCTCCTTCTCCTCATCTGTAGTTAGGTTCAGGTTCTTGACGACAATCGGTGAACCGTTCCAAATTTGCTTCAGTGCATTGAAATGGGAGAGAGGAAAACGAAGTCCACGAGGCTGAAAGAGCTATATTAATCAAAAGACAAACTTGTCACTATCAGTAAGGTAACATTTAAAAACTCAACGTATTTTTGATGACCAATGTGAGGAATTTAGATAACAAAGTTCCCAGCATCCACATGATACTTACAGTTCATTAAAAGCATTCTAATTTTAGAATTAAGTGATACTAGTCATTTGAAATGCTTCGCATTTCTACTTTTCCTATTAGTCCATAGGTCCCTTTATGACTGGTATGTTTTTAATACTGTTCAATGTGAATCAGAGAATTAACATCAATCATGTGAAATGTATATCCTTATTGCAACCATTAAAAAAAATCACATTACCTGTAAAGTTCTTCCCAGCCACCACCCAAATCAGAGAAAAGACATTCTCATTTGGAACAAACCTGATTTTCCTCAGGTCCCATCATGTGTGTCTCTCTCTTATTTCTTAGAGAATGATAGATATAAACCATCTTGTCTTGAATTTCATCCTTTAAAGAAAAAGAACCAAATATTTCAGGCTTTAATACTAGGCAATTTTTCCAACAGGTCAACAGCAAGAAAAAAATCAAGTCATCCTCTGGGAAAGGTTGTATGAGTGTAAATATTCACATTGTACACAGTTCCTTAGTCATTAAGTCTACTGCCAGGATATAGTACCTTAAGTCACTTTTTTATAGGCATTATTTTAATTAATATACCAGTTTATCAACTGGTAAGGTTATAGTTCTTTTATATCTGTACTTCATCAAAAAACAGTAATGGATAGTGAAGGAAAGTACCAGCTGTACAACATAAAACAGTTTCAGTAAAGTAAGAGTGTATACTTTTAAGATGTTATGTGTGTCCGACTTAACATCTGATCCTGTTGACTGGTTAGGAAGACAGGTAAATCCCTCCCACCACCCAGTCTTCAATGGCTACCTCCCAAAGTAGCTGATTAGAAAGAAAAAGATACGTGATAGTTCCCAAAGTGCTTAGTTTCATAGGGACCTTTCAAAAACCATATATGAACCCTCGCCCCAATTAGATGAAGTCAGTAATTTATGGTTACAGGATATAAATTCTGTTCTACATGACCTACTAGAGAATTTTAATAGAAGAATCAACAAAACCACATAAAAATAGATCTGTGTAAGATTGCAAATAGGTCTGCAACTAAGCAAGGGCAATATAATGGCCTGGAACAGAGAGAGAAGCCAAGATCAGACATGGGCATTATGTGACCACTGTTAGCTTTTAACTGTAAACACAGATTCCCACAGGAAAAGGCCAGGAACAGTAGTCCTTTTAATAATCCTAAGGCCTTGGCTGGAAATACCTGGAGAAAAGAGATAATTTCTTTTCTGGATACTCACGAAGAAATTCCGATTTGGCCCCACCGTGAGGATGATGTGGTCTTTAAACTGCAGTTTCACTATACTGTCCAACCTCGGTAACTTCCCACCTAGAAAACCCCCAAAAAAGAAAAGCCCACTATCAGAAGTAGAAACCAGCAGATTCAACTTTGCTTACAGATGACTGAAAACAGTAAATAATCTATAGACAAAATTCAAACAGAGATATCTAACATCAATCATGTGAAATGTATATCCATATTGCAACCATTAAAAAACAATCACATTACCTATAAAGGTATAGGCAAATCTATAGGCAAATTCAAACCTCTCCCACTCAACTGTTTGCTTATTCCAACATTTTACAATAGTAAAAGTATAGTTTACATCCTTGAGGAGCTCATTCTAACAGTGCAGATGTGACTAGTTGATATACGTTGGTAAGAACATTAAATAGGTAAAAATACTATTGAACTCTTATCACTGTAAAAATTGGTAGGACCATGTTGTTGTCCAAAACAGAGTATTCACTTTTCCAGTTTCTTATCTTTTATGAGCTTATCACACTCCTGGATATTGCAGAAATTACTGACTTGAAATTCCACCACCCTACCAATTCCTAGCATGTGACTGGCTCAGCTAGAGTGGGCAGATCAACTAGAGTGCTTTATAAAAGCCATCCAATAAAGCTGACAGTAAACAGTAAAAAAATCAGCCACTTAAAACCAACTAAACTCATAGAAGATCAGAGATAACCCCTGACATTCTTGTTTCACACAATGACATTTTACCCATCCCTGCCCTAAATCTAACAAGTTTATTTCAGTGTTCAAGTTCTTAAGATTATGAATAGCAAATAATCCGTAAGTATGCATATGTCCTCTAAAAAACCCAGATTTACTACCCATCACTATGGAATACACGAATTCTTTGCAAGTGACCACTAATACACTGGATACTGATTGCAACACCTGTGTTTCAATATACATTATAAGGATAGATTTAGGTCCACAATAAAACTAATAAAACTGCTTTCTACCTGCTCACAAGCCTCACTAGGAAAGCCTCCAATAACTCCACCAGTACCAACCATCTAGAGGTAAGCAGGAAGCCCCACCTGGTGTTATCAAGTCTATTCTATTTCCTACATAGTACGGGGGAAGTCTATGTACAGCAAAATCCTTCTTCATGTCTAATGAAAGCAGTTCTTCAGTGCCCTCTACTCGTTCTGCAAGAGTCCTCAGAAAACCACTTAATTTTGCTGCAGTAGCTGATGTTTCCACCTGCTGGAAAGAGAAATGAGTGTAAGCCTGGACCCCAGCAAGATTTAGCCTCCCAAGTAATATGTTGAATTTAATTCCCACCATACACACTAGACCTGAATCTGTATTTTACAGAGGAGGGGAGGAGAGGGAAGGACACAGCCAGGCCTTAAAAACATTCAACTGCTTCTTCAAACTACTGCCCTTCTTATTCTGACAACTGTTGATAAAAACAACAGAGAGAGATCCTTGGAAATACACGATCAGAGCTCTGCCTTCAAAAATCAATTCAGTACACTAAAGGTGACTGCTTCAGAAAGTAAAAACCACCTTTGCTTTACTCTGCACTAACTCATCTTCTAAAACAAACCTAATAAAATCCCTGTTTCAAAATAAAAGACAGTAAAGTCAGGGAATATACCAACGCCAAAGTCCACAGGGGGTCACTTTTTTTAGTAATGTGATCTGTGCTAGACATACAGTTCTGTAAGAAAATTTTATTATTCAGCTAACATTCCCATATGCCTACCACTAGTGTTCTGAAAGAACTGTCTGCAGTGATACCTACCACTGAACAGCCATTAACAGGCTGCACTCCATCTATCCTAGAGGTAAGCACAGCAGAAAAGGTTACCAGCATCCCCAGGATGTGGGGCTTCTGCTGGCCTGGGCTGGAGCTGCATGTCTACTTATCTGTCTTTATTCCTTACCATGAGCATCTGCCGTGGTATTCCACTCCGTAACTCCACATCTTCCTTTGCAGAATCAAACACAATATCTGAAATGGTGTCCAGAAGGAAATCTGCCCATGAACTAGAATGTGCACCGAGAGAGAACAGTGAGTGCATGCATACTATACATAAAATACCTAAGAGTAAAGCCAAAAGCTCCAAATTGTGTTCCAATCTTCCTGCTTGGTCATCCTAAATTCAACTAATCTGACATTACTCAGCATAAAAACCTAAACCTTTATCATCCTAGAAACTCACTTGAGAAGTTATAAGTTGGGAAATTCAGCTGCTTTCATTTGTCTAAAGATAACCAGGAAATTAATCAGATACTATCATAAAATACAAAGTTTAAAGGTCCAAAGTTTTAATACAACTGTCTATGAGGACAGCTTTGCAGGAAACTTTAACACTCAGAAAATCCAGAAAAAAAATTTATGCAGTAAATTCAACAGAAACATATTTAGAGTAACAAAAGATCTCTGGGCTATGTAATTATCTGAACTGTTAAATGTTACATTCTTCTTTCTCACTTACAAAAAAAAAAAGGTTTACCAATGTTAACTATATTTTAAAAATTGACTTCAAGTGGGATAGAAGCCATTAGGGTGGGGAAATGAAGCATCAGAGTTTGAACACCTTTGCTTCCTCTTGGGTAGTGAGAATGCTTCATTCTCACCAAGTGCCAGTGTGAGAAACATCCTCTGTGTGGCTGCTCTCTATAAACATTTCTTAGCTGGTTTAAACATTTTTTGTGCCACCAGCAGATTTTAAATTGCTAGCTATGTGCCAAGTGGAAATTCATAGTATGACTTTCACTTCTTACTTTGTAAGGAAAATTAACACATTTCTGCTTCCATTATGGATATATGGCAAAGGCCAAAAGCCACTTGAGACACACTTTGCCCAAGGCATCTACTATCTTGTGGTGTCACTGCTTTGTGACTAAGACACTTCTGACATCTTTTATTGCACTTCAACTCAGAGGACACATGTGGACCTCTCAGTAGCATAAAATACTCACTCTGCGTAACAGTAGATGGAAATCATAAAGCAACAACTCATGGTAGAACTTAAAGGGAGTTAAATAGTGCTCTACGCCCTCCTAAGAGAACAGATCTCAGAAGACTTTACAGAATTCAGGAATAACAACTTCTTGAAGGACTCACTTAGGTAAAACAGCCCGTCAAGCTAATGCTACGCCTCCACACGAGATCCCAAATGTTTCAATAATGCTTCTTCCTTCAGCACTATTGGGAAGAGGCCCCAAATCTTCCCCCCTACCTCAGTTTCTTCACAGTAGCTGAAGGAGCCCAGGCTCAGCACACAAGTATCTGTAGGCAGAGTCCTCCTTCCAGCTCCAACATCACAGTTCAAGATACAAGATGTAGGTTAGAGTGCACTTATATCCCTGGGCAGCAACTTTTGTAATAGCAAGTTCCTTCCTGACCCACCTGACTAGAGAAGAGCAGGCTAAGGTCCAGGAGCAGACTACCTAGTTCTTCACTGAGCATCAGAGTAGGTATTTAACAGCTGAAGCAAAAGCTAATAGGTTTAATGAAATGGAAGTGAAGCAGTAACTGATGACACATGGCTTATGATGACAACACTGAGTATACACAAGCTAAGGAACAGCAGGGAGCAAAAGCAATTACTAGAAACCAGACAGTAACCAGGATGAAAAGGAGATGAAAAGTGGGATGACCAGAGAAGCAAATGCAGCTGAGTAACAATGAAGTGACATCAGAAAATGCACTCATACTTACAGGAACAAAATCTGTAGCTGTCAAGGTCCAGAGCTGATCTGGCCCCACGATGAACTTTGGTTCCAAACTGTCTGACCCAGCCTTTCTACACTTCCTATGTCTCACTCGCTGGAGTGTTCTTACTCTTTCTGAACCAACCTCAGACTTTGTTTCTCATTTGTTAAGGAACCAAACTAGCCACAGTTACAAAGGCATTTTTCAAAATGGAAGCCTAATGAAGCTTTGCGCTTCTACTTCTGGTACTTCTGCTTTGTCCTTCTAACTCACCTACTATACACACCATCTTCCATCTAGTTCCTCCATTAAAACTCTTAAACAGGTTAAATCTGATACTAAACACTCAGATGAGGAAGAACAAGTTGCAAACCAACTTGTTTTGTAAGTTGCAGCTCTGAACTTCTTGCCCTCTGTGCATGGCATGACCTCTCATATCCTGATCTTCTGACACACCCTTATTCATCCTTAAGACTCCCCTACCTTTGGTGTCATTTCTGAAACCTACTGATACCCCAGCTTAGATTAAGTATGCTCCAAGGGTTTCTATGTAAACCTGTAACAAAATTTATCACTGTGTGGCAACTAGTCTTACCTCCTGCTTCTACTACCATTTCCAAGTGTAAGCTTTCTCAAAGCCCTATGAATACATAAATGCTGACAATCTTAGCAACTAGCCATGTCTAGTACATGCCTGACAAGTTAACCAACATCTGCTGCTTTTAATGTGATCTAGACCAGCAAGGTTGCTACATTTTACTCAAAGCTCGTACAGCGGTGCCATCTTGTTCTTGTCCTGATTTTAACAAAGCGTTATCTCTGACTTTAGCTCCCAATCTTGTTCCTACTTCTATTTCACTGGCTGTAAAAACTGGAAATTAAGAAGAGCAAGTTTCACAGGGCACAGAGTTTGTTTGGAGATGCTAGAAATGCTTCAGACCAGAGTAGTGATTATTATACAACAGTATGAATATAACAACCAACAAACTGTACATTTAAAATGGCAATGTTAGTGAGATATATATATTTATAACAAAATTTTTTTAAAAGGAGGGAAGGGGAAGGAAAGAGAGACAGAATACAGACCTAGGCTGGCAGACTGAAACTGTGATGCCCCACTATAGCTCTTTATTTTCTAAACTCTGGTGCCTTATACTTGGGCAACTCCCAGTATCTTACACACAGTGAGTAAGATCCATGACCTACCCAGGGTGTGGCAAGGGTAATCATACACATGGACAACAAACTAATAGGGTGGGCTGCAAAACCCCCAGCTGAGAGGCAGCAGCCACTCCCTCAGGTTAATGTGGTTGCAGGGGGCTGTAACTTAGAGCTGGCCTAGGATGCAAGATAGAAAGAATGTTTACTTGTTCTGGTAGGTGCTGATGGTCACATGAGTAGAGTGGGCTAGCCCTGGTAGAGTGTCCGCCTGATGAATAGTCCCTCTTGGAAAATACAGCAAATCACCTGGCTAAAAAAAAGGAAAAGTTACGAGGAGGCATCCTTCTCAAATCTTCCTTAAACAGTTAACTACAGGCTTTCAGTTTCCGTCCTCCCAGAACTATTTTTACAGAGTTTTTCCTCTCGGCTCTCCTGAAGTCCAATAAATCCGTCTTCAGTCAGCTCACAAGCCTATCAATGAAGCACCACACAGGTCTCAGGCCTAGTCACCATCTCACAATGACCCCAGATACACCTGAAACCACTCCACCCCAAATCTGGGATGGGAAAAGGTAGCAACTTCCTCCTAGGGAATCCATTCCCTCCTTCTCAGTTAAAAGGAGCAGCTTAGTCATGCTGATGCTGCTACAACCTATAGGCTAGTGACTAGGGTAATTTGTTTACCTGCCCTAAGCCTCAGTTTCTCTGTCATTAAAATTGTTTAACAGTCATAAAACCCACAAAGATGCTGCTGTTTTCCAAGCTCTTGGGGCAGAGATGGCTACATTTGTACCATATATTTTACTCGCCTACTTGATAATATGAGCTCCCCCAGGCAAAGCCTATTCCTTAACCATAATGTACCTAATCCAGAGCACCTTCCACACAACATGGGCTCAAGGAATGTTAGGTGAATCTATTGAACCTAAAATTGGATCTTAGGAAAAATTAAGTTTTCTCTTTTCTGAAACAGGCTCTTGGTATACAGTTCAGACTGGCCTTAATTCAGAGATTTTGCTGCCACAGACTCCCAAGGACTGGGATTACAGGTGTGTACTACCACACCTGGCTCAATTATGTGTTTTTGTGGGGAGATATGCCTCTTCTATCCTGTTTCCTCTCTCAAAACAGTGGACAGAAATATTCTCCTCATATTACTCTTGCTCTGAACTACTTTCTTCTTACCCCATACCAAATCAAAACATCCGAAATAGTAACTGCCTAGTTAAAGAAGGAATCCTGACAGTAAACTCATCTGCTCTCTCCAAATATGTAAAACAAAAGCTGAAAAATTAGGAGCCATGGAGACAAGGCTCATAATGTCCCTAAAAAAGGATTTTGAAGCTTTTCCCTAAAGCGAGAGGCAATACACATTTTTCATATATACAAGAGGTACCTTGATTGTTGCATTTCCTTTGAATGATCCCAAACTGACAGTACATCATGTAAATAAAGTTTTGCTGATAAACTGTTTTAACATTTACTGAGTATCTGTGTCTTTCACATAAATAAAGTTAATTATGAAGCTAATCCTATCTCTCTGAGGTTTTACTCCGCCCCCACCTACAACCTCTCCTGGAGGGAATTGGATATATTTCCATCTAGTCTAACTGCTCAAAGATGGATTTTCTTAGCAAAAAGATACTAACAAACCAGTACATAATCAAGTCACCTGCCTCTCTGAAAAAGAAATTCTCGGTAAGTTTTATAATTACTATTCCTCTAACAACTATATGCAAGGGGAAGGAAAGAGTTTGCAGAGGACAATCTGTTGCACAACTAGAATGGGTGATAAACTGTTGCTCAAAAAAAACGAGGGATTCTTGGCTGTACTTTGCCTAGGCTCACTACTGTCTTAGATGAGGAGAAACTATATAAGCCCTAATTTTCCACTTTTACTCTGGAGAAGCTCTTACTGTACTGAATTTAACTTATTTTTGTTCAACTGGATCACAGTTGGAATCAGGTTATTTGGAACTATTTCTTTAGTTCATTTCTCCATATATAATCCACAATAATCCAGAAACCACCTGTCTTGGCTGCTTGTAATGAAAGCCATCTATCTGCCCTGAGTTTCTGGAATATTGACCTCGGGACCTTTATACACTCTACATTTCAAGCCTTTGCAACAGTAGTAACAAGCTCAGGAAGGTGCCCAAGTGGTCATCCTGTACCTTCAAAATGAACTCATGTGTAGGTGCACCAAGCCGGTCTTCATTCTCCACACTGTATGCATGTGGCAGGACCACTGTGGGTGGGTAGAGCCGCCAGTGCTTCTTTCCCTCCAGCTGCAGGATGAAAACCTATGGAAAGCCGCAGACCAGGAGTATTAGAGAGATTCCTGATAATTCACAGGCAAAGTGCTTCCAGAATATTGCCCTCCAAAGGCTTAGAGAAATCGCAGTGTAAGATAAAACCAAAAGATCAGAAATGCATATCACAACACATAAAGTTGTCACTACTGGTTTTTATTTTTTAACAATAGGCAATCATTACTCCTAATTGTGGGTGTTCATCTTTCTCATTTTGTTAGAGCATAACAGAGTTCTTTATATCCCACTATCTCAATCTTTTAAATTTTCTACCAGATAACTAAAAGACTATAATCTCTGGTGGGAAAGCCAAGCTTCACTACTGCTGAATGTCTAAAATCCCCAAAACTGAGTAGGTAAGCAAACTGAAAAAACTTTTAATTCTTTTTTCAGCTCCAAATGCTTTAATGCTCTATTAAAAATATGCTTTCAAAAAATACTTGGAAAATGTACTGATATCAGATTGCTCTCAGAGGGGAAAAAAAAGAGGACTTTCTACTAATATCTGTGTTCATACCTTGTACCATATTAGCACAAAAACATAACTATGAAATAAATAAGACACAAAGTCAACTTTTTTTAGAAGCCACATGAAGTGAAACCAACACTTGTCAAGGTGTCAGAGATTAAATGAATACATGAACTTTTGGCAGCTATTAAAAAAGAACAAAATGAAAGCAGATGTAGTCTTGTGACCTTACCTTGTTTTACTTGTAAAATTGAAAAAGCTAATCACTTTTCTATAGCTAAATTCAATAAGCAGGTGTTTCAAAGGAATGCATACATAGCTCTATCGGGAAGGCTTGTTACGATCCTTCCTTTGCAAAGTAGCAGAAAATCTGATGTAGCCCAACAATTGGACAAGGTCAATGTCTCCAGAGAATACACAGGCAGAGTATCCACAGAACTGGTCTACCCTGGGCAACGTGTTTTTCTTACCTCAACATCATCATAATGCGGAGGCAGGCCCTGAGATCCTGCAGGGGTTATGTACACATTTGAGCCAACCAAGGAGCCAAAAAAACATTCTAGCTTCTCCTGGATTCTCCAAAGCTCATCCTGAAGGGGGTTTGGGAAGAAAAACAGGATATTACGAGAAGGCACATGTACTTATTCACTTACAAAGTCTTTACTGTATATCTGTTATAGGCCAGACAGTTAAGTAATAAAAAAGTACCTCAAGAATATTCCACTCTAAGTGCAAACACAACTGAAAAGATGTGAGCAGATAGATGAGAGAGTATGGCAAAGCACACAACTGGGAGACTCAAAGGATTTGAGGCAGGAAGATGACAAATTCAAATTCACATCTTTAAAAGTTCATTGGCTTCTGGTTAGAAAATGGATTATAGAAATGCAAGAGACTAATCTGGAAGCTACTGAGGCAGCAACCCAGGGAAGAAACAAGCAGGAAATAAAGGGTAGGGGAGAAGAACAAAAAGAAACAGAAAAACTATTGTTGAAAGTTTCTATGACAACACATGCTGATAGACATATGGGATGAAATGAGTCAAAACCAAAAAAAAAAAAAAAAAAAACCTCCTGGGGTCTTTTTTATTGTTGTTCTTTTCTTTTCTTTTCTTTGAGACAGGGTCTCCCTTTGTAGTTCAGGCTGGCCCTAGGCTCAGCCTCCAACTCACATCACAGCAATCCTCCTGCCTGTCTCCCAAGTGCTAGGATTACAACATGACCCACCACACCCAGCACTGTGGTATGTGGTACTGACTGCTGCTGAGATTGAGTCTCCACCCCCAGTATGAATGTGGTTACTGAAGGATTGAACCCAGGCCCTTGCGCTTGCAAAACAGGTGCTGGAAGCACTAAGCTAAGAATCCCATTTCCACTGAGAAGCTCCTACTTCCACAAAGAAAAGGAAAAAAATTTTTTTCAGGAGAAAAAAAATGAGAGTTCCACACTAGAGATACATCTGGAAAACTCACACTCTACCTCCCCCATTCTGCAGACAATTTTTTAACTCAGAAATTTTATAATTTTGAGCATTTAGTCTTAGATCTGTCATTGATTTAACTTTATAATATAGTATATGAGATGTTTTGTAACTCATTATTTTGCAAATAAACACAGTAATATTCCAGCCCCACTGTGGAAGGATGATTGCGTTTTCAATCACACTTTAACTGATTTTATTCCTACATTTTATATACACATGAACACACTCAATATTGAGAATACCAGTATGACACTTCTCGTTTTTCCCCAATCTCCTGCCCATCGTACAACCACCACTCCCTATGTTTGCTTCCTTTTTTAAAACATATTTTTCTTACCTATTACTTACCCCTACTCTCCTTCAACCTTTGAATATATTCTATTTAAAACTCTTTATATCTTTGGTTTATCATGCTCGAGAAAAGACAGTACTCACACATCTGTGTCCTATTAATTTCACTTAGGAGTATGGCACATGCATTTGAGTATAAATCTCAAATTCTGCATTATTTATGGCTGAGTAATACTCAATTTTGTATTAAAAAAATCTTCATTATCGAAGTTTCACTTTATGGTTATGGGAATTTGGTTTGTTTCCAAGATTTGGCTATCACAAAAAGAGCTGCTATAAAGATGGGTGCACACATGTCACTTTGATACGAATCTTGAGTCTATGTACCTAGCAGGGGAATAGCAGGGCTATTTAGGGTCAAATGGGACATATAATCCTAGTTTTTGAGGAATCTCTAAAGTGACCTTCACAGTGGTTATAGTAGTATACATTCCCACCAACAGTGGAGAAGTGTTCCTTTCTACCCGCACTGTTGCCAACATTCCTTGTTGGCTAATTTCTAGTGTTGTTTTCATCTGCATCTCTCAAATGACCAGTGATGTTGAGCATTTCACATGCTTCTCGACTACTTTTATTTCTTCCCCCTGAAAAGTGTCTGTTCATTTCAGATGCCCATTTATGAATTTGGACTTTAAATGTGGGGGTCTGGTTAGGTTCCTTATATATTCTAGATAGTGGCCCTTTGTGTGAGAAACAGCCGGCAAAAATTTTTTTCCATACTGTCAGTTGTCTTTTCGCTCTGTAGATGGTTTCTCTTGCTGTGAAGAGGTTTTTTAATAAGATGAGATCCCAGTTGTTCATTCCTTCTGCTGGTTCTTGTGCTATGGAGGTTTTGTTTATAAAGTCTTTCTCTAAGCCAATGCTTCCAAGAGTTGTACCAAACCTATTTTGTAGTATACTTAATGTTTGTTTTGATATTTAGATTTCTAATCCAGAGTTTAGTGCATGATGAAAGATGTTTAGCTTTAATCTCTGGCAGGTAGAAACTCAGTTTTTTAAGCACCATTTGTTAAAGGCTCTTTCTTCCATTGAGGGTATTTGGCTCTTTTATCAAAGATGATGTGGCTTAGTATATCTGGAGCTGTTTCTGGATCTTCCAATCTGATCCATTGATCCTTGGGTCCGTTAATTTGCCAATACCATTCTGTTTTTATCACAGAGGCTTTGTAGTATACTTTTAAGTTGGGGATTGTGATAACCCCTCCATGTCCTTGTTGTTTAAAACTCCAATTGCTATTCTAGGTCTCTTGTGGCTCCAGATCAATTTTTGTATTTTTTTTCTAAGCTCTGAAATACACTGTTGGGATTTCAATCAGGATTGCAATGCATCTATATAGTAGTTTTGGCAGTTTAGCCATTCTATTTTGGTTCTTCCTATGCAGGAGGAATAAGGGATCTTTCCATTTTCTGATACCCTCTTCAACCTCCATTTTCAGAGTGCTGTAGTTTTCAGAGTAAAGGTCTTTCACTTTCTCCACTGTTAGATTTACTCCTAGATATTTCATTTTTTTGGAGGCTACTGTGCAAGCTGATTATCCAATTTCTCTCTCAATGAGTGTGTTCTGTATACAAAGGGTATTAATTTTTGAGTGTTGACCTTGTATCCAGCTTCACTGCTAAATTTGGTGATTAAGTCTAGCCATCTTTTGGTTGAATCTTTAGGATCTTCATACAGAGTACCATGGCATCAGCAAATAATGACAGTTTAAGTTCTTCCTTCCTGATCTTTATTCATTTTTCTTTCTTTTTCTTGTATAATTGCTCTGGCTATGTTTCCAGGGTTATATTGAACAGAAGTGGTAATAGTGAACATCCCTTTTTCCTAATCTTAGTGAAAGGTTTCATTTTCTGGCCATTTAAGTATGATGCCAGCTGTTGGATTCCTATAAGGTTTAGATAAAGTCCATCTATTCCAATTTTCTGTAGTCATTTGATCATGAATGAGTGTTGGGTTTTTATAAAATACTTTTTCTGCATCCATTGAGAATACCATATGGTTTTCATCCTTCAGTCTATTAATATAGTACATTACATTCATTGACTTACCTTTGTTGAACCATCCTCGGCACAAATCCAACTTGATCAGAGTGTATGATCTTCTTGATGGTCCTCTGTATTCTGCTCACCAGTATCTTACTAAGGATTTCTGCATCAATGTTCATTAGGGAGATTGGCCTATAATTATCTTTTTAGTTGGTCTTCCTCCTTTCAGAATCAATGTAATGGTTGTTTCCAGAAACGAATTTGAGAATAATGCTTCCCTTTTGATTTTATTAAAGAGTTTGAAAAGTAGTCCTGTTAACACTATAAAAGTTTTGAGAATTCATAGTAAAGCCATCAAGACCAGGACTTTTCTTTGTTGGTAGATTTCGTATTACATTTTCAATTTCACAGATTGATGTTTTTATATCCTCTTTGCTCAATTTTGGAAGTTCATATATATCTAGGAATTTATCCATTTCTTTTATGTTTTCCATCTTGTTGAAGTACAGATTTTCATAATAGGTATTTAATATAATCTGGATTTATGCTGGATCTGTGGTGATTTCCCCCTTTTCATTCCTAATAACATGTATTTGAGCCTTTTCCTTGTTTTGTTTGATAAAGTTGTCTAAGGGATTGTCAATTTTGTTTCTCCTTTCAAAGAACCAAGTCTTCGATTCACTGTTTTTGTATTGTTCTCTTAAGCCTCCATTGCATTAATTTCTGCTCTGTTCCTTTTAATTCCCTCCCTGGTATGAGCTTTAGGTTTGTCTTATTCCTCTTTTTCTAGTAGCTTGAGGTTGAGCATTAGATTATTTGAACTTGCTCTGTTTTCCTGGTGTTGGCACTCACGGTGATGAATTTCCCTCATAGAGCTGCTTTCACTGTGACTCATAAATTCCTGTTATGTTAAATTGGGACGACCATTTATTTGTAAAAACTGTTTAATTTCTTAATTTCTTCTATGACCCATTTTTTTGTTCAGTAGAGAATTGTCCCATTTCCAAATGTTTTTGAGGATCTTGGAGTTTCTTTTGCTATTCAGCTCCAATTTAAAAGCATTATGGTCTGACAGTATCCAGGGATTAACTTTAATTCCTTTGCATTTACTTAAACACACTGTATGAACTAGCATGGAATCTATTTTGGAGAATGACCCATGAACACCTAAGAAGAGTATATATTCAGACTTTGTGGGGTGAAATACTCTGTAGGTATCTATTAAGTCTATTTGTTCAAAAGTTTGGTTCAGCTCAAGTATATCATTACGATTTTTATTTTTTTGTGTCCGGTCAATCTATTTGTGACTATAGGATATTGAACTCTCTTACTACTACTGCATTAGTATTTATCTGGCTTTGCATATCCATTAATATTTGTTTTATATAGTTGGGTGCACTAGAATTTTGTGCAAAAATATTTTACAATGTCATCTCTTGGATTATTCTCTGTACAAAGATGATGTATTGTTCTATTTTGTTTTTCTTTATCAGTTTGGGTTTGAAGTCTATTTTACCTGGAAATTGGATAGTCACTCCTGCTTTTTTTGCCATTTCCTATTACATGAAGAATTGTTCTCCATCTTTTGTCTATAGCTTTCTGAACTAAGTGTTTTTCTTGCATGTAGCTTATTGTAGGATCTTGTTTTATTAACCCATTCTGCAAGTCTGTGTCTTCTAATAGGTGCATTGAGGCCCCTGACATTAATGGTTCTGACTGATATAGACTGATTTAGCCCTGCCATGATGCTTTCCTGTTCCTTGCTCTTCTATTCTTTGCATTCAGTTTCTTGCCTTGTCCAATGAGCTCATTCTGCTGGGTCTCATGAGTTTGTGACATTCATTGTTTTTTTCCAAGATAGACTCTAGAATTTTTTGGAGCACAGGTTTTGTATTTGTAAAGTTTTTGAGGTATTCTCTGTCATGAAAGTATCTTATTTCCCCGTTGATTTTGAAAGACAGTCTTGCAGAATACACTCATCTAGGTTGGAGGCTGTTTTCCTCCAAGGCTTGAAACATTTCACTCCAGGCTTATGCAGACAATCTTAAGTTAAAGTTCTGACAAATAAGGACTTGGATTTCTATTTGAGAATTGCCTAACTGCCTCAAAATGGATTATTAAGCCAATGGAAAGAGAAACGATGACTTGGGAAGAAGGCAAAGACAGGGAACCAATACTCCCTTTCTCTATTCACTAAGCAATTTTTCAGGTATAAGGCAAATGGAAGGACCTGTAAGGAGTCAAATATTGCCCTGAGAAATCAAATTTTCCTGAGAAATCAGATTTTCCTAAAACAGAGAAGAAGAGGGAGGCAGCAATCAGGTCACATAGATATTGGCACTTTCTATGTGCCAGGAACTGCTTCTAAGTGCTTTACACAAATCAATTATAGAGCCTCACAATAACCTGTCTGACAAGATGGGTACTATCATTATCAGTGATGTTCAGATAAAGAAATCAAGGCACTAAAACATAGTTTTATCCAGGTCGCCTGGCTCTGAGAGTCCATGCTTCTAATATAATTCTAGAATGATGAGTCACTATATTAAAAAGACTTAAGTTTTAAACAAAATTGTACACATAGTACCTGAAACAAAGAAGAAATTGTAATATATTACAATATACATTGAGTAATCCAATGGCTACAACTTAGGGGTCAGTCCCACCATGCAACTGAAAGCAATCTGTAGTATTACAGATCCTATGTAACAAAGACTGTAATCAGTACAAAGAACTTTTAAGAGATGCGTATATATACCACTGGCCTTCTTTATAGAACTCAAAGGTTTTCCATAAACCCATTAGAAAGATTTAATTGTCTCTGAATAACTTTGAGGAGGTAACAGGGGTTCCAAGGAGCTTAATTTATTCAGGGAGAGGCCAACAGGACTTTCTCTGTAATCATATTTATGAGGCAACTAGAATCACAAGAAAACCAGGGCTTTTCTGAATCTCCTGTTCTGATACCCTCAAGGGTCCACGACTGTACAGGTGACTTTATGGTTCCCAACTAAAACACAAGTCAAAATTTGTAACTGATGAAACTATGACTCTTCTTAAAAAAGTTATCAGGGCCGGGGAGTTAGCTCAGTGGCTCCGGCGCCTGTCTTGCAAGCGCAAGGGCCCAGGTTCGATTCCCCGGTAACCACATAACAATATTGGGTGTGGAGGCCCCACGCCCAGCAGCAACCACTACCACATACCACAGTGCCGGGCGTGGTGGCTCACGCCTGTAATCCCAGCACTCGGGAGGCAGAGGCAGGAGGATTGTGATGTGAGTTTGAGGCTGAGCTCAGGGCCAGCCTGAACCACAAAAGCGAGACCCTGTCTCAAAAAAAAAGCCTAAAAAAAAAAAAAAAAAGTTATCAAAAATGGTATTACTTGCATTGTTTTCCCATTTACCTTAGACCTTTTGCTTCTGACTGTGCCAACTATTGCCCACTAGAAAGAGATGTGGGAACCAAACCACTTTGGTACAAGTTGTAGTTAAAAGGCACATTATTTTGTTTTCTTTAATTGTAAAATAATTCTATTAGCACATTCCTAAGACTGAGGAGCAGCACAAAAACCTTATTTTAAACCCTATTCTAACTAAAAAGCTGTATACAAAGGTTACTTCTTCACCAACACTGACTCAAGCACATGCAAACCTCCTGAAATCTGTCTTTACCACTACCACATGACTGCCTCCAACATGCATAAATGCTGAGATGTGGAACAATAAAATAAGGAAAATAGAAGTTCTTCCTGAGCTGGGAGAAACATGCTTTGTCCATCTCTCTCTAATTCTCCACTATAAATCTTTATAGAATCAAAACAGAATCCTACTGTTAAGCATATCTGAATAAATACAGAAAAAGCCTTACTACATTTCAACTAACATCTAAGTATGATAAGGCAATGACTTAAGCTTAGAGTGAGACAAGGTCAGAATAGCTATGGGAAAGTATCAATTCCTAGATGAGTAAGCTGTACATAATCTTAGAACCAATAAACAATAGGCTAGTCCAATGGTCTCAACCCTACCACTGATAAGACTCTACACTTTTCTATTTTGATGTTAACATGGCCATTCCTAAATATATATATATACATATATACGTATATATATATACGTATATATATATACCAAACATCATAATATATTACTTAGAACTCAGCTTCTAGCCTAAGAGGATGGGATCCTATAGTTTCTAAGTCTCTCAGGTATTGGTGGTAGAAAGAGAAGAACCAACAAAAAAATATCCTAGTTGAGCTGAAAGGATGAGCTATAATAACTCATCCTTTCTGTACTAGTATGAGAAGAATAAACAGGGTAAATGTCACTGAAGATTCTTGAAAGACTGCACAGGGCTTAAACAGACAAGAAAAAAAAGCCAAAAGAGAGATGACATTGGAGTACAGAACTCTTAACCACAGAGAACACCACAAACAGGCCTAATGCCAATTTTCTGCTGGGTTATAACCAAATCACATATAATCAATTCCACTGAAGTCATTTATGTTCACCGTTCTTAGGTTTCTAAAAGCCACTCTTGGAAATGATGCTTCTGATCAAGCAAAGAGTAATGAATCAGCTCAAAGACTATTTTAAGCATGACATCCATACTTTCTAAATTCAAATCACAATTTGGTCTGGGAAATGATTTACAAATTTTACTATGGGCTAGTGGCAAAGTCAGGATTTGTCCTAAATAGTGTATTTATACTTCAGGCACAGTGTGATTCTTAGCCAGAAAAGGGAAGAAAACTCCCTAGATGAGTTCAACCAAACCAGCACCTGGGTTAAACAGAACCACCGTTGGCAACTGATGGCTGTCCCAGGAGCAGCCAACACAGCTACATTCAACCCCCCTCAGAATGGTAGCTCATGGAGTCCCACTTTCTCTTTCCATTCTGCCACAGGTTACAAAAGGGGATTTCTAAATGTAAATAAAGCCTTACTTAAAACTCAGAACAGGCCTTCAATTGTTCTGGGTTATCTATTTTGTACAAGTCTCACATCTCCAGGGAAAAAGACAAGCTTATCCAAAATCTGCACTTTATAAATTCAAAAAAAGAGTACATAGGAGGCAAATTACTCCCAAAATATCCATCACTGCTATGGAATAAGTTTAAAAATTAGCCAGTCTTCTGGACTGGCAAAACAAAACTAACCTCCACTATGATGGTCACCCTGAGCTATTTCAAAACCCCATCCCTCAACATCACTGGTTTAGCTGTTTCTAAAAATGGAGTCTGTTTCTTAGATATGCATCTGATCACAGCTATGAAGCTTCTATTCAGAAAGATACAGGCAGTAAAGGGAGGAAACATCAAGAAAAATTGTACTAATGTTATCATACCTGAAATGAGAGCTAGGACAAACCTCACAGAAATCTCTACCATACAAAAAATACAAACCGTATAAACATGGTCCTGGAGGTATGATGCTACTTTTAAAGCTTTATACACTTGTGATACAATTTAGTTTTTGCAGCTTAGTTATACTCAGTGGTTAACCTGAGTTGCTTGAGGGTCTAATAATTTATCTAAAAGCTAACAAAGAATTTAAGTTGTAATACATTAAAGATGAAACAGATGCCACTACTCCTCAAAATGGCAGATGGCTCAACATCAAACCACATCTTCAATTCACCCTTAAGCTAATCTGGGAACAAGTTTCAGTATGAAGTCTGAACAAGTTATGAGGATTTCACAGTTGGGAATCTTATTACCTTAAATCTCTGAGGTTGGTGAAACTGAATTGTTGCCCTTTTCTGATTGAAATCTTTTCTCAGTTGAAGAAAGCGCACCTTGCCATCTTTATTTAAAACCTTCTTCCTCCCATTGACACACCGGCAGACATTCACATCTTTTCCGTAGTACAACCCCAGGCTGCACAGACTCCTCAAATGTGTTAGTCCAAACAAAGACTGGTAGTATGTGGCTACTGCAGGGTCATCCCTCTCAATGAGGAGGGGCTTCTTCTCCCAGAATTCCTTGAAAAAGGTTTCTGTATTGATGGGTGAGATTAAACTTTCGAAGAGACTACTAGGGCTATCAAAGTTTAAGGTGGAAGGGACAACAACTGTCTCCACCTTCACCTGTTTACGGGGAACAGGGCCCTCTTCCTCTCCAGTCCTGGTAGGTTTCATTCTCTTTGGCATTGTTCTGTATTCAAGATAAAGAAAGGAGGAAATGCACACCTACCAAAAGAACAAAATACACATGGTTAGGTCTTTAGAAACACCAGTACTGTGTTAGTGGATCAAGTACACACACTATGTAAGAACATTGTATCATCCT
>PVIR01027733.1:7749-22717 GCA_004026965.1 Petromus typicus | reverse complement strand
ACCAAACATATAATTGTCTGAGTCTTGTCATTTCCTGGGATCATCATTTCCTTATCAGGGATTGTGTGTCAGATAAAACTCTATGCGTCTTCTCCTGACGGCAAGATTTGACTCCTCTCTGGTAAAAACACCTACATAGGATGCACCACTTTTCAGAAGTGAAGTAGTCCTCTCTACAAACCCACAAACTGAGGCCTGAGAATAAAGTAACTCATTCAAGTCACCAAATGCTAAAGGCGAGGGCTAGGTCCCAGACCCTGCCATCTGGCATTATGGTCTGTGCTCTTCTGCTTTGCCTCACACTAAAGGTAACAAACACACAATGTCTTTGTTGTAAGTTTGCAGTATTTCATACAAATATGCTTTTTATTTTGAAAACATCTTTTTCTTAACAAAGGATACAGCTGGTTATGAAGACAATCAATTTTTTTTTTCCTTTGATGATTAATGTGGAATGTTTAAAGAGTTGAATTTCTAGCTCTCCTCAATTCAGGAGGAGGCAGGGAAGAGAGAGAGGAAGAGGAGGAGGAACAGGAGGAGAAGGAGGAAAAGAATTATTATCTAGATGTGAAGTTGACATGATATCAAGGGACTCTCATAAGATTTCTGGATCCCAGGAGTTTGAGGCCAACCTGAGCAACACAGACAACCTCATTTCCAAAATAAAAAGGTCGTCACCTTAAATTTTTAATGCAAGCTAGTATAACATTACTTACTGCTGTAATTCATTCTTTCTGTACTTCTCTTGCTCTCCTTGGCCCCTCTATCCCCACCCCCCATTCAAAAAGAAAATAAAAATATGAATCTGTATCTGTGACACCAGAGGAATGTCTGAAATTACATTTTACTCTGTTATGTTTTCCAAATAATCAGCATTTCAAAATAAGAAAGAAAACATCAGTTAATTTAATTTGGTTCTTCATGTTTTACTATAAGTCAATGTTCACTTTCCTTAAAGTTATAAAGAAGGCATAACCACCTGAGGGGTTTTGGAAAGATCACTTAACTCAAAAGAATGCTTGGAGAAAAAAATTCACAAAAAGCTCTACATTTTGCAGAGTGTTATCAACAATACATCAACTTCCCTTTCTCTAAGCATTCATTCTGAATGTGGCAAGAAAATGGTGTCAGGTAATATGATTTTTAAAAATGAATTTCAGAAATTAATTCTCTGGGAGAAGCACATGTATGGATACATCAAATCAGGGTATGCATGGTGTCTGCTGGTACCTTCTGAACATTTCAAAGCACTATCTCTACTTTGGTTTTGCCTTTCTCATCTAGCTCACATGGTGATATGGGAATAGACCACTCATGGAGGTTTTAGAACTGAGCAGAACAATGGACACTTAATTATCAAAGAAATTCCAAGACCTAAATTAAGTGAAGCAAAAAGTGGTATTGGTTCTCATAAGATGGTTCTGTCCCTATATTAGAAATGCACATCTTCCATTACAGAAGCCAATGATGGCCTTAACTGTGGTGCTCTTCATGCTACAGAATTTAGGGTCTAACATTATCTGGCTCACCTGTTGCATTAAAAATCACAGCATACACAGTCAACTTCTGCAGAGTAAAACATTCGGCAAACATGAAAGTCTCATTTACAGCTAGGGACTCAGAACAGACTGAATTCAAAGGAAATGCCCATCAGTGACAGGATCGCTGTTAGGGAGTTAGAATTTTTAATTTTTATTTTTACATCAAGGGAATTTTTTGGTAGCAGGGCTGGCATTAACAACTCTAAATACACCAATGTTTGTGTGTTAAATGCCCGAATCTCATTAATATTTTTTACAACTTGAGGTGGTGCATATTATTAATTTTATTTCACAAAATAAAACAAATTTAGTTTCAAAAATATAAGTTAGGTACATAGCCAAGAAATCATTCAAATAGAGACTTGGACATGGGTTTAGGCTCAGGTCAGCCTAACACCAGACCAATTAGGTTATGGAAGTTTTCCTCCATCTTTAAATTGCCTTGAGAGGTTAGCTCCTGATCTTAAGAAATACACAACCAGGAGATAAGTTAATTGGAATTAATTCCATAAACAGAATGTAATCACTGCCTGAGGATGACCATGACTCTGACCCTATGAAATCAATTCATCTTTCCATTACACAAGTCAATGGACAATTTTCAATATGGCTGTCTTCTTCAGGTTTCTCTGTAATCTCAATCTTTTTTCTACATAAAGCAGTGATTTTTTCTTTTACAATATTCACAGTTCTGAATATATGCCCAAATCACTAATATATATGCACACCCTGCTAATATAACTAAAACATTCACTGCCCTCCTCTAAATACCTTAATGTGACCATCACAGCCCTTCCTTGGTCCATCTGTGGACGTCTTCACACTATTTATTAAGTCGAGATGGAGGTAGGAATTGAATGCCTAACATTTCCTGTTTATTTAATTAATAGCTATGGATATTTACATTTGCCTTCTCAATATATTTAGTACTAATTAAACCTCATATATTCAGCATAGCTCTTCCTAAAACGCCCAACAAAAGTTAACATATTAACCCTCAAAAAAACTTCATTTGGGTAAGTGAAGCATATGTACTTCAACTCAGAAGCAGAGGTCTTAAAAGCTTCAGCCACATTTAGGGTAGAAGGTGGAAGTGATGGATGGCACCTGTAATACCCTCAAGATCTTTAAGAACAAAATGACTGTATCCTAAGGAGAGGTGAATGAAACAGAACTGAAATCAAGCTGCTAGAGACTTTACGGATATCTCTAGTGGTAGAAATGAAGCAGTATTCCCTAAATTAACTCAAGACATGATTTTAATGGAGTTGACCAAGTACAAAACAAAACAAAAAGAAAAGAAGAAAAAGCATCCCACAAATGAAGACCCTGATTGTCAGTTTTAAATAATATGCTACATATTATGTCTTTCTGTTGAAATATTTTTTTAAACTTGTTTTCTAATGAATATGTTTAGGGAATAGATTTCAAAGGTTTTTTACTTTGTCTAGACATCTATCTCATCTTCTGAGACTTAATCTCAGAATTAGGCAGACCTCTCATTACCTGCAAGACCTGAGAACCTGATCAACTCAAGATCTCTGAGTAAAATGGAAAATACATAGAACATGATCTGACAGAATAAAACAGAAGTGTTTCTCACAATCGTTAGTAGAATAAGCCAAGAGAAAACAAACTAGCCTTGAGGTAAAGATGTCTGAGTTCTAGCCTCCTCTTGACTGCTGACAAATCACCATCTTGGGCAAGCATTATCTTCTCTGATTTTCATCATCTCTCTCTTTTCCTTTGTATGAGTGCTTGGTCTAGATTAGACAGCAGGGATGACTGAACCATGGCATGCAAAATCAGTCTGTATCCATATACTGTCTGGGCAGCAGGACTTTTCATCCTACCCTCATCACCACCATCCCTGTTGCTTCATCTTAGCAAGAGTTACCTTTACACATTTACACTTCTTGCCTGGCCCCAGCAAGCACATAGTCTTCAAATTCTGTAATACTTTTCCAGTACTTCCAAATATATGATATCTTTTCCTGAATTATTTATGTTTTGGGTTTTTTTTTAAAAGATACTTCATCCAAAGTATTTTTAAAATTCTCATCATCCTAAATTTTTGTATAATTTAGGAAGCTTGAAGCCATTTTATCCCCTTTCCAACATGCACTCTTCCAAAAGAAGGTCTGACAGACATTAAATGAAATTTACAAAAGGCCACAGGTTTGAAATGAGTCCATGCATGAGGCCCCAAACAATCACATCAAGCCAAAATGGAGTCATTCCTGTTAACATTCCATATCACTGAACTGAAATTGAGTTTTTTTATCTGACTTATGAGAAATCAGGAGAGAGATGATAGTTAAATCCCCAAACAGGCAAGTTTTACTAGATGTAGTAAGGTAATCCTTACAGATTTGATCCTTGAAAGGACAGAAATCTGAACCAATGTGGTACTAATCAATGCAATTGTTGTATTTTGCTATTTCTTCATTCTGCTCAACCTACCTTGTAAAAAACTGACCAGCCATGCCCAACAGAGTATCTTCCATAAGTCCTTACAAGACACCTTACCCAATTTATGATTCACTAGTAAGCACCAATTAGATCTTTAAACTGTATTTGCTGAAATTCCTTTTATTAACACAAATGGGGTAGGAAAGTTGCCCAAAAATTCTTTTAAGAGCTACATATTGGTTCCAACTTATCAAATTCAAGAACTGTTAAAGCAAAAGTTTCTTGGTTCAATCAGTCTTTTAATATTTTTCCTCCACTTTATTAAAGTACTAAAAAAATTGAAATAGAACAGCAGAAAGTTAGAATGCTTTCTGAAAAACTAATCGCTCCTTCAGGGCTCACATTATAACAGCCAGCTGTGGGGTGGAATGGCTTTATTCACATCCGTGAAATAAATGGCAAAGATGAAATGCATTAATAGATGCCCATATTTTCCTATTAAGGTAAAATACACAGGAATCCTGATTTGAATCTTCCTAGAGTTTAACTTTAAATGTTTCTCCTTTAGAAAATACTACAGATACAAGGCTTTAAAGAAATCATATTTTCAAAAATGTGAGAAACACGTTTAAAAAGATGAAAATTATTCTACATAGAGAATAGTAATATTTCCCTTTGAAACTCAGGGACAAAGCACAGTTTCTAGTCAACTTATTGTTACTCCCTGAGATTCTGACAAAGCATTTCTATACAAGCTTAGTGCTAAGAACTGCTCGAAACTAAGCCAGCAAACAGCTTCCCAGCCATAGATGAGTGTCAGATTTAAAGGCAACACTTCTTAAGAAGAAGCAATGCCACACACACAAAAAAAAACATTATTTGGAATCATTCAACTCATCATTTGCTTTATCTTTGAAGGAAAGAAATGGAAAAAATGCTCTTTCAAAGTTGTTCACCATGCCAGGCTCATGAGGTACAGCTAGAATCTCAGCAGTTAGCTATCAGAGGATGACTGCCAGCCTGGGTCTATGTCAACCTAAAAGAGTGGGGGAGGTAGTTCAGAGGTGGAGTACCCCTAACTTTGATTTTCCATATAAAAATAGTGTTAATCTTCTCTCCTGATGGCAAAGAAAATATGAATAAACAAGTCCAGGGCTGTGGATGTAGATCAGAGGCACCTTGACTGCTTGGCAAACACAAGGTCCTGAGTTCAATCACCAGTACAGGAAAAAAAAAAAAGAAGGAACACACAAAACAAGTCTAAATATTATTTAGGTATATAGTCCTAACATATGCACATATTTGCCTTTTGTGGTGGTGGTTTTATTTTTATGTTTTCTACTGTTCCACCCCCCCAAGGCTCACATTATACAGACACTTGGTCCTTGCTACTCAGTGTACATCAGCATCATGGAAGGCTTTCAGGCCCCACCCAGTAGGACTGCATTTTACACACATTCCAGGGTGACTGGCATGCACATGAAGAGCAAGTAAGCCGTAGGCTATACACTACTTTATAAAGGACCATTCCCTACTCAGCTCTGAGGAGAAGATTCTGACCCAGATGTTACCAACACCAGTCTCTGGTCACCAAGGAAATGAGTGTAGACCTTGTTTTAAATGTGTGGCTACCATCTCCAGGTAGCAGTCCCTTTTAAATCATAATACACTATGCTTTATCTGAGAGCATATCCACAATCTCACTTACCTCATCATTGTTGTAAAAACAGAAGCCTGATAACAATGAGCAAAAGACCAGGGTTAGGAATTCTCTAATCTTATATCTATTTCATATGACCTCAGTGTAACAATTCATATCCTTGTTAGGTGACAACATGAAGCAGAGTAAGGCTATCGGGCACCTTGGGCCCAAGTTTTAGGGGTAGAGGGTAAAAGGGAAGAGCTTTTGCATGTTGCACCACTTTGCCAACAAAGGAACCTAAATGCAACCGCTCACATGGTCCCTCTCATAGCCTCCAATGTGAGTCACTGAATCCCAAAGGACACTAGGGCAAGCATATTCTACCCACAATGCACCATGACAGCAGGGTGGCACACACTTATAGTCTCTGCTACTCAGGAGACTGAAACAGGAGAATCATTTGAACTCAGGACTTTAGGCCAGTCTGGGCAACACATTACAATTCTCACTTCCTAAAAATAACAATAAAATGCACCATAAAAAGCCTCAACTTGCAGATTTAGTTACCATTCAGGATTGCTGTCTTGGGTCTATGATATAATTATTTCTCTCATTCATCTTATTAAGGTACAAGAAGATAACGAAGGCAAAGAAAATATATCCCTGGGTGAAATTATTTCCTTACTACAGATGTCCTAAACTTCTGCCTGAAGAGATGCCACCCCTAGGCCAAGACCACCAGGACCAGTCAAATTTTCCTCAAATTTTGGACTCTATATCCAGTCCAAAGATAATCTCCTAGAAAAATAAAATTGAGATTCCCAGACCTAACATCTACATCAATCAAGTATTTGAAATGTGCAAAACAAAAGCATCATTAATCACTGTCCTCTGGGTGCTGCAGCACATCCATTGGCAAATTTCACTCCCATCTACCTTTTCAAGGCAAAAAGAAACAGCTGGCCAGTCCTTGCTCTGACCATGCCCAGCATGGTCTTTGAACAGAGACAAAGTCCTTTGGGAGCCTCTGTTTACTCTTGAGCACATGATGGTGACATGTTTCAAGCATTTCTGCATTTCAAGCATTTCTTGTGCTCTGGGGTAGACTAACAGGAAGGAATTCAAGATTGCTTTGACAGATATTAACAATTAGAACCATACTGGCTGCCAGGTATGGTAGCTCATGCCTGTAATCCCAGCGCTCGGGAGGCAGAAGCAGGAGGATTGCTCTGAGTTGGAGACTAGCCTGAACTACATGGTGAGTTCAGGGCCAGCCTGAACTACAAAACAAGACCTTCTCTCAAAAAAACTGAAAAACAAAACAAAAAAACAAAAAGAAAAATATTGATTATTCAGCTCTGTAAAGGAATCAATGTATGGGCTAGGGATAGCTCAGTGGAGGAGGGCTTGTTTAGCATCCACAAAGCCGTAAGTCCAACACCTGTTCAGATGGTATATGAATACTGGAAAAAACATCCTGTTAGTGTGCTTTTCTTTTCAGGTGGTAGAACATTTGGAGATGAATATCTGAGGAAATACTGATATTTGGTCTCATGACAAGTGTGGAAGATTTTATAAGTATAATAAAATTTTATAAGTGTAATATAAAAGTACAACAATTGGTCTATAGGATTGGAACTTTAAAACTATCAAAATAAAGCAAAACTAGCTTTCTCCAAATATGTTAATTATTATTTCCTATTTTTGTGCATATTGTTTTATTTTCCACTGGCATTCAAAGGCAAACAGTGTCAGCACCAGAAACTTTGACAAAAGGAAAAGCTTAGTAGATTTCATCTCATTAACTCAATGAAACTTTTATTAATTTATATTTCCTCAATTGAGTCACTGCCACCCAGTGTTCCTCAGCATCCAGGCTACCTGAAACCCACTGAATAATTCTGTATCATGTAAGATTTTAATTCATGGTTGTGAATATTTTACAAGAATATAATGTATGTAATAGGCCCAACCCTTTCACTGTAGAGGTTACATCCTCTTTCTTTGTTAAAGGCAAAATTTTATGATTCTGTACTCAAGGATTTGTGAGACTATGGGGAAACTAACTGTTCCTTGTCTCTTCTGCTCAGATTCCATGGGACTGTGGTAGAGCTTTCCAAAACAGACCTGCCTAGAATTGTCCTCACAGGACCCAGAGTGACCAGTCAACACTCATAGAAGCAAAGGACCCAACAGAACTACCAGGTTCTATGCAGAGAATGTGTGGACCTTGAGGAAGTGTAGTTTCTCCTTGGGTCACTAACAGGAGAATGAGAGCAGGAAGCCAGGAGTTACTGTGAGAATAATCTTCTGAAAATAGGACCAAAAACAGAAGAAGTAAATGGGCAGTGGGCAAAGGAAAAAGACAGCACAAAGATAAAGTCTTATAAGCCAGACAGCCAACTGACTTCCAGCACACCAGGGCACTTGTACTTGCTCCCCTTAACACTAGTACTGGGATCCAACTCAGGACCTTTTGTTGCCAGGCAGGCACAAGCCACTGAGCGACATCCTGGCTCCAGAGCATTTACAAATGAGCCTCTACTTGGGATAAGGCACACTTCCAGGGCCAGAATTTACGGCCACGTTCCTGTTTATTGAACAGGCTGGAAATGATGTCTGAACCAAAAGCAGTTAAGAGCATGAGCATTTAAGGAAGGAAAGCCCCTGGAGGAATTGGTAAACTGAAAGTTAGTACAAAGGAAGGAAGTTGGAGGTAAAGAAGGGAAGGAGGTCCCCAGAGAAGGCAGAGGTCATGAGATTTACCAAAGCCTTATGAGCTGTAAAGGTCTAGTTTCCTCATGTAAAATGGGGAAAGCTACTTGCCAAGCAGTGATGTAGTAAAAGTCATTCACTGTAGCTTACCTTAAAAGCTAGTTATTACCAGATTTACCTTCACAAAATGTAAAATTAAATAAAAAAACTTTCAAGTACTCATGAACTACTATAACCAAATATAGTATGTTAAAATAATAGTCAACACTCCAAAAGATAAGCAGCTGAAAAGAATGGGGTCAGGATTGCTGACAGATAAACTCAGAACATTATGGCATTGGGACTATCTACGTCACTCGACTGTGTAGACATCCTTGGAAAAACACCACTGGCTTCAGTGCTGACATAGCTATTGGAATTCTAAACTACAAACACCTTTGAACTTATATACAGTTTAGAAGTTCACAAGACTGTCTCCCAGGAAACATAAAGAATTCAGAAGGAAAACTGCAACTGTGTTCTAATTTGCTTTAGCCAGGTCACAGACTACCTTGACAAGGCTGCTTATGCCTTAATTATGCTGAAGTCAATTTTAATTACTTTTTGTAATTAGATTCAAAGATATATAATTTTTATATCCTGTTGTATTCTCTTTTTAAGATGAATTACTTGTGCTTGTTGAGTGAGGTATATAATTTCAAAGAACAAATGTGAACAAGAATTCACTGGACAAAAGAAAGATAATTCCAAAGGATAAATACTCATGATGTAAAACTTACTTGCTACAGATTTCCTGATGTTGACTGATCCCATAAATAAGTGGCAAATGGGCATTTGTTTTCCTACTCCAAGTCTACAGCTAATAAAAATTTTAATAAAGTTGCAATAAAAATTTTTGCTCTGGATAAAACTTTACATTGTTTCAAATTTCTACATCTGACATATTAATTTCAGCTCAACCAAAACTCTGTTTCAAACAAACACAGAAGTCTTGAGCAGTGAAATGGTTGTTACTATATTTGATGCTGCATACAAAGGCATGGAAGATATTGACCACAATACCACTAATCTACAACCTCTGTGATTTTTTTCCATCTGTACATTATTAAAAAATATTTGAAATGACCACAATTTTATCCCACTATGCCTCCTGGATAGTTTTTGAAGCCCCAGCTTGTGCTATAATTAGGATCATAGTGGGGCAAACATCTTCATATTTTGAACGCACAGGTGTTGGTGGGAAAGGACACATACAGAGTGTTCATGTATATCCTCATAACCCCACTGTCCTTTTTTCCCTAAAAAAAAAAAATCACAACCTTTCTACCTTTTGTCCTCATGGTTTTTAGATACACTATGATCACTCTTAATCTTTACATTCTTTCTGTTCTACTAAAAGAAACGGCACACTTAAAATGTCTTCCCACTCAGTGGTAAGCAAGTACTCAGGACAAAAGATCACAAGGAAACTCAACCAAAGATCAACTGATCCTGTGCATTTACATTTGAACCTACCCAGCAATCCTAAACTACACTAGCTTGGCTTGGACTGCAGGAAGATAGTAGGGGAACAGCATGTAGGGCTACCAAGGCCCAAGTTTGAATTCTGTCTCTCCACTTGATGAATATATGGGTCAATTTCTCGAACTTTATAACCTTCAGTTTCCTTATTTTTGAAAGCAAGATAAGAACATCAACTTCATGGGCTATTAGTGAAATATTTAACTAGACCATGTTCTTGAAGTGCATACTCCTTAGAATAGTGAGCTAAAAATTAGCTATAATTGTTATTATTTCTAGCTAAAAAAGATATTAATACCTAGGTACAAACTTTATTAATCTCAAGCAGATTTTATCCTATAATTTTTGAAATCTTGTGATATGATAAAGTATCCACTGCTGTTCCCTGTACTACAAAGAAATTAATATAATGGCTGTTGACTTGGTGAACTGTGCACGATATGCATTATTAAGATAGCATCTCATATTAAATAAAACACAGTCTACATGTAAAGAGAAAAATGTGCCCTAATCTACTTTTAAGTTAAAATGAGTCATAAAAATATTGGTGTTTAAAAACAAATGAAGTAAGAGAATAGAAGCTACATTTTCAATTTTTTTTTCATGGTATCTGAGTCCGAGAATATAGAATATATTTAGAGAATATAGAATATATTCTACCAAAAATGTATACATACTTCAGGAAAAGAAATAGTACAATGTTTCCTTGCTATTTTTTTTAGTATAATGTTTTTCTCAACAGATGATGTTACCCTCATCTGGGGGACCCTAGAGGATGTCATATATCACAGAAAACCCACTATTCTGCCAGCCTTTAGAGAAGAAATTGAAAATGCATGTGCAGTAATCCAAATGACCAAAGTTAGCAGTCAGCTGTATTAATAAATATCTGGAAACTCGTGGCCATTACTTTGAGCACCTGTTGTCATTTATAGGCCAAAAGTAACGTATTAAATTCATGATGTCTCAATATTTTAGTATTAAAATATTTATGCACATCTTTCTTTCCCTAAACTGTAGATACATTTTCTGGCAATCTCTATATATAGTGGTAACTTGTTTACGAACTTAATTATTTTATGAACTGAATTAAAAGTCCCCTAAAGGTCAACATTGAACCTAACCATTGGATTTGATTTGGTTCACAACCAATTTGGTTTGCAACCACAACTATGCAAAGAATTAAGTTTGTGAACTGAGGCACCATTATATAAAAAATACAAATACACAATTTATTCAAATACACAATAAAAAAGATCTTGTCAAACATATTAAATTGTAAATGGGATATGAGTTTTATGGACTGATTTCTAAATGATAACAGAACACATCTGGGGTGATTTTCTGACTCTCCTCCAATATTTGGTTTTCTTGGCACATGTAGGAAATCTCTGGGCAAGCAGACTACTACAATAATTAATGCCAGATTTCACACATCATAATGGGAAAAAAATCCCTCATTATAGAAATAAAAAATGGTGCCCCCCCCCAAAAAAAAAGAACCACAGATTTTAAATGTAAAGCATGAATCTACAGCTTCTGGCCAGGAGCAGCTGAAAGACGTTTGTGTGATTCATGAACAGAGAATCATCCCATCTCCTCCACTGTCTTCTTATGCAGCTCGGGGCCCTGCGTTTTTGCCCATCAAGGGCTACTTATTCATACACTTGGTATGTCTTTTCCAAATGCTTTTCCTGACTCCTACTCCTGGCCCCAGGAGTATCTTCTTCCTATAATCTTCTCAAAGTTCCCAAAGAGTATGTTGGACCCAGTGCAGGGGCTCCATGAAGGTATGTGGGAAGGTAGACCAGGATGAATAACTGTGAGAATGGATAAAGAATATAGAAAAAAGAGCAAATGTCAAAACTAACAGGTTTCTCTGATTCTAAAATTAGTTTGTTTAGAAAGGCAAACATTCTACTTTTTTAGAAGAAAACATAAATAATATATTACTGGCTATGGGACTTTAGAGAAGTACTTTAACCTCTTTGGGCCTCAGTATTCCCATCTGTGAAAAAGAGAGGGTAACAGTGCCTAGCTGCCGATTTTAGGAGGGTTTGCAAAGGACCAAAAGAGTGATTAGGACAGACAAAATGCTACGCGTCAAGGGAATAAAGGAAGGTAAGAGAAAATAAAAATCAAGTCTGTCATCTCTCACTCACTATATAAGGGTTCCTAAAAGACAAGAACAGATGGGTTCAAGTCCTACCTGCCTGAATAATAAGTACTTGGGATTCCCTGTAAACAGTTTGTAACTAAAGGTAACAGTTGCCATCACAGACTTTGTTTCAAGCCAACCCAGGATCTTATACAAACTAAGCAAGCACTCTAACATGGAGCTACATAGGCTATTTTGTTGTTTCTGTTTTATTTAATTTTGTGAAGACTAAAAGACACACACACTCACATATGTAAGCTTACCAGGAAGCCTTGTACACAGTGAGCAATGACACAGTGAGTATGACAGTGTATTTTAGCCATTAATTAGTACTATAATGCTATTCAAGATTTGGAATTCAAACAACACTGAGATTGCATCTCACTCTAGAAAGAATGATTACTATCAAGAAATCAACCAATAGCAAATGCTGGAGGGACTGTGGAAAGAAAGGAACCATCCTTCACTACTGGTATGAATGTAGACTCAAACAACCACTGTGGAAATCAGTGTGGAGATTCCTCAAATAATAATAAATTCCCTGCTGTGCATATTCACCAAGGAATTAAAAGTATCATATCACAGCAACATACGTTCACTCATATTTACAGCTCTGAAAGTTGTAGGGAAGGAGAAAAGGGAGACAACAGAGACTACATTCATAGCACATCCCAGCCCATGCACAAGGCTTTGGGACCTGCGTCCTCTCTACACACCCAGAAGAAGAAGACTTCCTGCAACAGCACAGCTGGGAAAACAGCAGGTAAGCAGCTTACCAAGACCACTTAAAGCAGAGTTATAATTCAAACTTGGAACAACTTGTGACATTTTGCGCCCATCTTCCTAATATTTGCCACACAGAAAAATACACTGATGAACAAAGCCAGCCAAAATTTGACTCCATTGTTATAACTTTTACACAAGCAATTCTCCCATCAACAAGGTTCTAAAGATTGTATTGCATTCCATAAGATCTCTCCTGAGGGCAATTATACCCCAGAGGACAATGGCAATGTCCAGAGACATGAATACATTCACGGCGGGCCATAATTTGCCTGTCTTGCTGCTGGGCAGCTCTGATTTGAATGTGTTAGGTTTTCACTACCTTGAACCAGTATTATTATCCTATCCATACACTAAACCTGTATTACTGTCCTATCCATACACTAACTTTTCAGGAAAGTAATGGGTCTGAGAGTCTTGGCTGCCCACTGAAGTGACTGAGGTCTATCTAGACTGAACTGGACCAGGTATTACCATTTATCTCAGGCCTGGTAATTTTGTCTTTATCTTGAGCCCTGATTTCCAACAGATGCACTTCTGGCAACTGCTGCAATGTGTTTTTTTACCTTTTGCACTGATTTTCTTGAAGGCTTAGCCCTATATGACTGCCAACAATATTTTTGCTTAACTTAGCCATCTATAATACTTTGGTATGTTTGCAAGTCATCAGGGTAAGTGAATAAGGTTAGAAATAAGTATTGATTGAAATAAATCAGTATGTGTTTGAGAGGGGAAACTTCTGGCTTGTTTTGGTAGTACCTTTGGGGAAACTGCCTTCCCTTCTTCCTGTCTCTTCTCATGACACCTTAGAATGACATTTACATCTCAGTAGTCAGTGTCACTTCTTGTTTTTTTTTTCCCAAGTACACTTGCTATGTGACTTGTTCCTCTATTGTATTACCATTACCTACACTACTGTATTTGTAACCTTATTGGTAGATCATAGCTTTAGTACACATTGTATCCATTTGTCTCCCCTAAAAAGTGGGGTCCACAGCAACCCACTTGGGATCCCTCCTGCCTCTAAGAAGCTATATATCTCAATGAATATTTCCTACTCTTACCTCCACTGTACCTCAGAATTCATTCTTTGATTTTGGGGGACACAAACTCAGTATATCTCACATTTGGCAGGCTGGGAGTTAGGAGATTTAGAGGTCTCATATTTTTATATCAAAAGATTTAAAGCAGAGGTTTCACAATCACAATACTGAGGAGATTCAAAGAATGGAAAAGTAGATTCAAAACTCAGAAGACATCAGGGTTACGTGTGCTACTCAGCACACGTGTGCATGGAAAATTTTAATTCTCTTATTCAAGATTATACAGCATCAGAAACTGTTAAGAAAGGCTGAAGATATAGCTCAGCAGCCCTATGCCTGCCTGACAACCATAAGGTCATGTGTTTGATTCCTGGTACTGAGGAGGGAGGAAGGGAAGAAAGGAGGGAGAGAGGGCAAACAAACCAGCCATCAGTGCCACACACCACAGTGCCAGGCGTGCTGGCTCACGCCTGTAATCCCAAAATTTGGGAGGCAGAGGCAGGAAGACTGCTATGAGTTCAAGGCTGAGCTCAGGGCTAGCCTGAACTACAAAGCGAGACCCTGTCAAAAAAAAAAAAAAAAGAAGAAGAAGAATATGGATATTTTCAACAAAATTAAAATGAAATAATATAAAAAGTTAAATGAAAGATTCACTTTTCTAAAATTTCTAAAACTGTTTTCCTCAAAAACACATGCCTGCTAAACAGCCCCTGTGTTTTACTGTTCTTGCTGCTGTTGTTTTAAGGACAGGATAAAACTCAAAACCTAAGGTATTAGGCAAGCACTCTACCATCTACTTACTCCTCCAACCCTGAAAGTGGCTGAGTTTTCCATTCTGCATAATCTTTTTTTGATGTGGTACTGGGGACTGAACCTTGAAGTATTCTACCACTGAGTTAACCTCAGTCCTTTTTTTTTTAGGTTTTTGGAGACAGGGTCTCGCTTTGTTGTTCGGGCTGGCCCTGAGCTCAGCCTCAAACTCACATCACAATCCTCCTGCCTCTGCCTCCCGAGTGCTGGGATTACAGGCGTGAGCCACCACGCCCGGCACTGTGGTATGTGGTACTGGTTGCTGCTGGGTGTGGGTCTCCACGCCCAGTATTGTTATGTGGTTACCGGGGAATCGAACCCGGGTCCTTGCGCTTGCGAGACA
>PVIR01027732.1:0-22610 GCA_004026965.1 Petromus typicus | reverse complement strand
TTTATTTATTTATTTATTTATTTTTAGGTTTTTTTGAGACAGGGTCTCACTGTGTAGTTCAGGCTGGCCCTGAGCTCAGCCTCAAACTCACATCACAGCAATCCTCCTGCCTCTGCCTCCCGAGTGCTGGGATTACAGGCGTGAGCCACCACGTCTGGCACTGCGGTATGTGGTACTGATTGCTGCTGGGTGTGAGTCTCCATGCCAAATATAGTATGTGATTACCAGAGATCAAACCCCGGTTCTTGCACTTGCAAGACAGGCGCTGGAACCACTGAGCTAAATCCCCGGACCAAAAGTGATTATTTTAGAAAATATTTTCCATTTCTCTTTTCATCATCTGAACAATACAATCTTATGCCTACTGGGCATATTTACAATAGCTTTTTGAACAGCCTTGTCTACTAATTCCATTATCTCTTTCATTTTTCAATTCATTTCTATTGACAGTTTTCACTTCATAATAGATCTTATTTTCATACTTAGCATGCCAAGAATTTTTAAATAAATATTTGAAATTATAAACTTTACCTTACTGAACAGCAATTTTTGTATCATGCACCATTGAACTTTGTTTTGGGCAGCCATTAATTTATTTGTATTTGTTTTATTCTGTTGAGGCTTGCATGTCTTTTTGTGATACATGCAGAGTAGACCTTAGTCTAGGGTTAGTTTATGCCTACTGTTAAGAATTTACCCTTATGAAATTATTACTGAGAATTCCTTGTACTTATTGAGATCTTGCTTCTCAATTTGAAAATCTGGTCCTGTGTGAGCTCTTGAAATTACTTAATCAAGAGTCCTTTAATTATTCCTTTTGCAGCAGTTGTTATTTTTCTCTGTCTCATGAACTTTATCCTAAGCAATCCTGGTCAAGGCGATCCCTCTGTAAATATGTGCAGCCCTGATTTCACATATCTTTCCTTTCTGTCCTGTAATGTTTAGCCTTATTCCTTTTCTGGACTCAGAGCTCCATTTTCTCCTACAGGGTTTGTTAGTTTCAGTCTTCCAGCCTCTGTTTAGATTCTCTCATCGATAATCATAGTTCAGAATTGTCTTTAACATAAAATCTGGGATGGTAATAGGCTTGACCTAGTTGTTTTTATTTCTGTGTTCAGTATTTACAGTCCTGTCACTATTGTCAAATGTATATAAGTTTGCAAATTAATTTTTTTTCCTTTAGAATTAGTTTCTTTTTTTATTGAAATCTTTATTGGTACATTACATATACACATCATAATTGTACTCCACAATGAGAATTCGTGCCAGAATATGACACAAATTAATTCTCATTTTTCCCCATAGCCCTACCCTCCCTACCACAGCCACCCCCTATATACATAAACTTTATTTCCTTTCTTTTTTATTATAATCTAATTACTTCCCCCCCTGGAGCCTATTTTGTTTTGAGTATTTTCTATTTCTAAATATAAAACATACAATTATAGAACTCATTTAGATCTTTATTTTCCCAACCAAAGAAAACATGCAATATTTACCTATCTGTGACCTATTTATTTCACTTATGAGGATATCCTCAAGGTATGTCCATTTAAGTATAAATGTTTCAAATTTATCATTGTTTATGGCAGAGTAATACTCCATTCTGTAGAAGAACCACAGCTTTTTTATCCAGTCTCCAGTAGATGGACACTTGGGTTGTTTCCAAGATGAAGCAACCACAGACTGAGCTGCTATAAACATGGGTGCACATATGTCACTGTGATATGAGTCTTTTAATTCTTTTGGGTATATAATTAGCAGAGCAATGGCCAGATTAAATGGAACCTCCAATCCTAGATTTTGAAGAGTCTCCAAACTGATCTTCATAGGGGACGTATGAGTCTACAGTCCCACCAACAGTGGAGAAGGGTTCCTTCTTCTCCACAGCCTCGCTAATATTTGCTGCTGGCTAACTCTGAAATCGCAGCCATTCTTTGTGGAGTGAGAGGAAATCTCAGTGTTGTTTTCATTTGCATCTCTTAAATGACTAATGATGTTGAGCGTTCCTTCATATACTTCTTACCTGCTCTTATTTCTTCCTCTGAAAAAACTCTGTTCATTTCAGATGCCTATTTTTTGAATTGGGTCTCTAAATTTGGGTGGGCTGATTGTTTAAAGGTCTTTATATATTTTAGATAGCAGCCTTTTGTCTGAGGAGCATCTGGTAAAGATTTTTTCCCACATTGTTGATCTCCTTTTTGCTCTGTTGGTGGTTTCCTTTGCTGTGCAGAAGCTTTTTAAAAGAATGAGATTCCATTTGCTGTTTTCTTCTGCCAATTCCTGTGCTATAGAGGTTTTGTTCAAGAAATCTTTCCCTAAGCCAATGTCTTCAACAGTTTTACCTAACCTGTTTTACAACAGGTTGAGAGTGGATAAGAGACTTAAATATTAAAACAAGTCTGTTTTAATATTTAAGTCTCTTATCCACTTTGATTTTATCTTGTTTCATGGTGAAAGAGTTAAATCTAGTTTTAATCTTTGGCAAGTTAAAGCCCAGTTTTTCCAGCACCATTTGTTAAAGAGGCTATCTTTCCTCCATTGAGGATTTTTTGCTCTTTTGTCAAAGATTAGGTGGCTCAGTGTATCTGGAATAGTTTCTGTATCTTCTAGTCTACTCCATTGATCCTCGGGTCTGTTACTTTGTCAGTACCATGCACTTTTTATCACGGTGGCTTTATAGTATAGTTTCAGGTTCGGAGTTGTGATACCCGCCCACCATGTCCCTGTTGCTTAGAGTTGCTTTTGCTATTCTAGTTATTTTGTGGTTCCAGATGAAAGGTTGGATTTTTTTCTGTAGATCTATGAAATATGCTGTTGGGATTTCAATCGGGATTGCATTGAATCTGTATAGTAGTTTTGGGAGTACAGCCATTTTGATGATATTGTTCTTCCCAGCCAGGAGCAAGGTGTGTCTTTCAATTTTTTTTTTTTTTTTTTTGAGAGAGGGTCTCGCATTGTAGCTCAGGCTGGCCCTTGAGCTTCACCTCAAACTCATATCACAATAATCCTTCTGCCTCTGCCTCCCAAGTGCTGGGATTACAGGCGTGAGTCACCACACCTGGCACTATGGTATATGGTACTGATTGCTGCTGGATGTGAGTCTCCACATCCAGGATTGTATGTGGTTACCAGGAAATTGAAACCGGGATCTTGCTCTTGCAAGACAGGTGGTGGAACCACTGAGCTAAATCCCGTGCCCCTCTTTTCATTTTGTGATATCATCTTCACTCTCCTTGTTTTTTTTTTTAGAGTTCTATAGTTTTCAGAGTAGAGGTCTCTCACCTTCTTTGTTAGAATGATTCCTAGATATTTTATTTTTTCGGTGTAATTGTGAGGGGAACTTACTGTTTAATTTCTATCTCAGTGGGTCCACTTTTTGTGTATACAAAGGCTATTGATTATTGAACGTTGAATTTGTAAGTAGCTACCTGACTAAATTTGGGGATTAAGTCCACCTGTTTTTTAATGGACTTTTTAGGATCCAATAGATAGAGTATCATGTCATCAGCAAATAATGACAATTTAACTTCTTCTTTTCCAATCTTTATTCCTTTTATTTCTTTCTCTTGCCTAACTGCTATAGCTAATATTTCTAGAACTATATTAAACTGAAGTGGTGAGAGAGGGCATCCTTGTCTTGTTCCTGATCTTAGTGTGAAAGGTTTCAATTTTTGACCATTTAGTATGATACTGGCTGAAGGTTTCTCGTAGATAGCTTTTATTACTATGTGATAGAGACCATCTATTTCAATCTTCTGTAAGGTTTTGAACATAAATGTGTGTACATTTTGTCAAACGATTTTTCTGCATCAATTGAGATAACCGTATGGCTTTTATCTTGTCTGTTTTTTTTTTTTTTTTTTTTTTAAATTTTGAGACAGAGTCTCGCTTTGCAGTTTAGGCTGGCCCTGAGCTGAGCCTAAAACTCAAAGCAATCCTCTTGCCTCTGCCTCCTGAGTGCTGGGATTACAGGAGTGAGCCACCATGCCCGACACTGTGGTATATGGTACTGATTGCTGCTGGGGTGAGTCTCCATGCCAACTATTGTTATGTGGTTACGCGGGATCAAAACGGGCCCTTGTACTTGCAAGACAGGCGCTGGAACCACGGAGCTATATCCCTGGCCCCTTGAGTCTCTTAACATTTCTTGATTTTCATATGTTGAATCATTCTTGTATACCTGGGATGAATGCAAGTTGGTCAGGGTGTATAACCTTTTTTGATAATTCTCTGTATTCTGTTTTCCAGGATCTTATTGAGGATATTTACATCAATGTTCATTAGGGATATAGGACTGTAGTTCTCTTTTTTGATTGGGTCTCTCTGTGCTTTTGGAATCAGGGTAATGGTTGCTTCCAGGAATGAGTTTAAGAGTACTGCTTCCCTTTCAGTTTAATTAAAGTGTTTAAGAAGTACGGGTACTAGCTCTTCTTTAAGAGTTTTATAGAATTCAGCAGTAAAACTGTCAGGTCCAGGGCTTTTCGTTGTTGGCAAGTTTTGAATTACATTTTCAATTTCACAGATTGTTATTGGGGTATTTAACATTTCTATATCTTCCTTATTCAGCTTTGGGAGTTCATATGTGTCTAGAAATCTATCCATTTCTTCTACATTTTCCATTGTATTAAAGTATAAATTTTCAAGATTGTAACAAAAAAGTAAGGAAACAAATTTTATGTATATGGGGGGGGGTGGTAGTGTGGGTAGGGCTATGGGAAATATGAGAATTAAGTTGTGTCTTATACTGGTACAAATCCCCATTATGGAGTGCAATCATGATGTGTATATTTAATGTACCAATAAAGATAATTAAAAAAAAAAGATTAAAAAAATAATTAAAAAAATAAATAAAGTATAAATTTTCAAAGCAGGTGTTTATTATTCTTTGGATTTCCTCTAGGTTGGCTGTAATTTCTCCATTCTCATTCCTAATAGCATAGATATGGGCCTTTGCCTTTCTTTGTTTAATTAGGTTGGCTAAGTTCTATCAATTTTGTTTATCCTCTCAAAGAACTAACTATACAATTCATTGATTTTTTGAACTGTTCTCTTAGTTTCTATTGCATTAATTTCTGCTCTGATCCTTATAATTTCATGCCTAGTGTGAACTTTGGATTTGTTTTGGTCCTCTCTTTCTAGTCTCTTGAGATTCAGCATTAAATTGTTTATTTGAGCATACTCTGTTTTCTCGATGCAAGCCTTCACTGCTCTGAATTTTCCTCTTAGAACTGCTTTCATTGTGTGCCATAAATTTCTATATGTTGTACTGGGGTTATTGTGTAGTTGCAAGAACTGTTCAATTTCTTCTCTAATTACTTCTGTGAGCCATTGGTTGGTCAGCAGAGTGTTGTTCAGTTTCCATGTGTTTGTGAAGATCCTGGGCTTTCCTTTGCTATTCAGCTCCAATTTCAGGGCACTATGGTCCAACAGTATAGAAGGGATAACTTCAATCCCTTTGGACTTACTTATATCTGTTCATTGTATGAGCACATGGTGTATTTTGGAGAATGATCCATAAGCAGCTGAGAAGAATGTAATTTCTGACTTGTGGGGTGAAATACTCTGTAGGCATCTATTAAGTCCATTTGCTGAAGAGTCTGGTTGAGCTCAAGGATTTCCGTATTGACTTTTTGTCCAGTCGATCTGTCTCTTTGTGAGAGTGGGGTATTGAGGTCCCCTACTATTGTTGTATTGAAGTTTATCTGGTTTTTCAAGTCCATCACTTTTTGTTTTATATCATTGGGTGCATTAAATTTCGATGCATAGATTTTCAACATTGAGATTTCTTTCTCTTGGATGTTTCCCTGAACTAAAAGATAGTATCCATCTTTATATCTCTCTGTTAGTTTTGGCTTGAAGTCTATTCTGAATGCAAATAAAATCGCCACTCCTGCTTTTTTGCTGCTTCCTGTCTCAAGGAGTATTGTTTTCCATCCTTTTACTTTCAGTCCCTGGCTTTCTTTCCCAATTAGGTGTGTTTTTTGTATGCACCAGATTGTAGGATCTTACTTCTTGATCCCTTCTGCCAGTCTGTATCTCTTATTTGTGTGTTGAGTCAGTTGACATTAATGGTTATGATTGATATATGCAAATTTACAGCTGTCATGTTTTCCTGTTCTTGGCTGTGTTATTCTACTTTTGCCTTTTTCCAATCACTTTCTTGTTTGGTCCCATGGGTTGACTCGGTTAGGTCTCATGGATTTGTAACTTTCCTTATTTTTCTCCCAGATATTCTTTACAATGTTTTGGAGCACAGGTTTTGTATCTTTTAAGCTTTTTAGATGTTCTTTGTCGTGGAAGTATCTTATTTCCCCATCAATTTTGAAGGATAGTTTTGCAGGATACATTAGTCTGGGTTGGAAGTTGTTTTCCTTTAGGGCTTGAAAGACTTCACTCTAGGATTTTCTTGCATTCAGTGTTTAAGCTTAGAAGTCTGTTGTGATCCTGACAGGCTTCCCTTGGAATGCAATTGTTTTCTTTTCTCTCGCTGCTTTCAATAGTTCATTCTTCTTTTGGATATCTGGTACTTTTATGATTTTATGCCTAGGTGTAAATTTTTTCATGTCACAGGCGTGTGGAGTTCTGTATGCTTCATATATTTGTTTGTCCAATTTTTTTCCTTTTTCTGTGAAGTTTTTTGCCATTATTTCTGTGAATAGTTTTTTTTAAATGTCTTTAGCCTTTAAAGACATTTTAAGCATTTAAAGCAATAAGACATTTTAAATATTTAAAGCGTTTTAAATATCTTTTATTTTCTCTCTTAATTTCCTGGGCTTCTGTTTGTAGGTTTTTAAAAAGTTCCATGGCTTTTGCTATCTTGGATTCTATCAACTCCATGATTTCCTCTTTACGTTTATTAATCATCGTGTTGACAGTGTCCAATATCTCTGCTTTCATCTCAGAGATCAGTTCTGATTTCCATTTTACTAGATCTGCTTTGGTTACCATTTTCGAGGACCCTGGAAGCTGGGCTTCCAACTTCTCTATTTGCCTTCCTCCTGTGTTATCTTGAGGTGAGGATCTTTGTATCTGAGAGTTTGAGTGTTTCCTCATCTCTGAGTTTTTGTCCTTGCTGTTGTTTTTGGCTTTGTACCTGCCCTGTTTTTTGGCAATTTTTTTTTTTTGCAAATTTCTTTCCACCTAATAGTTAGGAACCTTAAAATATCAGTGTTTCCTGGGTTGTTCTTTATAGTTTGTATTGAGACCTAAAGAAAAAACCCTAGTTCTGCCACATCATATGAGGCACTCAATCAATACAGTCAGAACACCTTCTCCCATCTGCTTTAGAGGCAGGAAGGCTCTGGCTCCTACAGTGCTACAATGGCTCTGCCTGAGTTTCCAGTTGGCCCCCTGCTCACTAATACAGAGTCTCTTGGCTCAGTTGTGCATTTGGCCTGGAGGCCAGTAGGCTGTAGGCCCTGTGCAGCTGCAATGGTACTGGCTGATGCTCCAAGAGGCCCACCTACTCACCAATACAAGGCCCCTCATGTGCTTCTCCACTTGACATGGAGAAAGTCAGACTCTGGCCTTCCTTGGCTGCGATGGCATGGGCTGCTGCTTCCCAAACTCTGCCCGCTGTTATTCTCAGTCTGTGGCACTCTTCTGGTGTGTGCCCAATAGCCAGCTATGCAATAGCGCCATACGCCGCCTCCAAAGCCCAATAAAATAAAATTTTAATGAACGATACACAGAATAGGGTTCAGTCAAATGGTCCTCTGAAGGTATGGAGAGCTATTTTGTCTGTGTAGTTCCCTTTTTTGGTGTTATGGTTTGGGTCTAGATGTCCTCTCAAAGCCTCATCTGGGAGGTTCAAAAGTTGGTGAATCTATAGTGTGTGATGCTAGTGCTGTAGGTAGGTAAGCTAATTAGATATCATGTAGGCAATTAGATAGGGCTGGCCCTGGGAAAGCCAATGTGGAAGACAATCAAGGAGCAAGTGAGGAGAACAACCAAAACACACTGACTAAAAGTTTGTGTTGTAAAAGGAGAGAAGCCACCATCTTTCTGTAGTGTAGGATAAATAGCAGTAATTGACATTCTAAATAAGCATTAATCTTTGGAGGAGTCTTAGCCCATCCTCCCCAAGGAAAATCTCAGCCTGGAAATTCTTGTATACTTGTTACATGATTTTTTTCCCCATTGAGTTCCACTTTAATCTCATTGGTTGATCATAGTTTTCTCCACCTTGAATTGTATTGGTTGGTCCCACCTTGCACTCACTTCAACTTATGGCTTTGCTGCATAAATATCCCTTAGGAAATAGGGCCCCTAGGTCACCCACTTTGAGGTCCCCCTTCTATTTTTCTTAGGAAGAAGCTTTCTTTACCAATAAACTTTTCAGACTCCATTATTCCTAGAATTCATTGTTCAGTTTTAGAGCACACAACCTCACGTTTCAGCTGTCTAGCAGGTTAGGGGTTAAAATATTTCTTTGTTAGATTATTTCAGTTAATTTTGACATCATTTTTGTATTACTTGCTGCCCTGTATCACTAGGACTGAGGGAGTGTGATTACTAAATCACTCACTACTCACGATGATTGGTTTGGCACTACCCAGTCCAGGGAGTCCAAGTAAAATAAGAAGAGCAAAAGTACTGTTGTGTATGTAAGACGTTGTGTGATTGAAGGGAAAGCAGGGGAATTGGCAAAGTGAGAATCATAATGAGTCATGTACAGGTACAAATTATTAATGTTGAATGTGATCATCTCTATTTTCTCAGTCTAGATAAATTATACAGTATTTATAAATTAGTGTCCTATGTATTTCATTTATGAGAATGTCCTCAAGGTACATCTATTTGAGTTTAAATGACTCAATTTATCATTATTTATGGCTAAGTAATACTCCATCTTATTTTAAAAAAGTCTCTTCATCTAGTCTCCAGCTGATGAGATTTTGAGCTGTGTTTAAGATTAGCTATTACAAACTGTGATGCTATAAACATGGATGCATATATGTCATTGTAATTCAATGTTTTTATTTCTTTCATGTATATACCTAACTGGTTTATAGGAAGGTCAAATGGGACCTCTAATCCTTTTTTAAAAGGCATCTCCACATTGATGTTCATAGTAGGTGCACCAGTCTACATGCCCACCAACAGTGGAGAAGGGTTCCTTAATCCCTGCAGCCCCAGCAGCATTTGTTGTTGGTTCATATCAGGTTTAGTGTCTCTGTTTTAATATTTAGATCTCTAATCCACTTTGATTTTAGTTTAGTGAATGGTGAAACACATAGATCTAGCTTTAGTCTTTGGCAAGTTGAAATCCTGTTTTTCCAGTACCATTTGTTAAAAGAAGCTATTTTTTTCTCCATTGAGGGTGTTTGACTCCTTTGTCAAAGATGAGATGGCTTAATACATCTGGAGCTCTTTCTGAGTCTTCTAGTGTGTTCGACTGATACTCAGATCTGGTTGTTTACCAAAACTGTGTTGTTTTTAATCACAGTGGCTTTGTGGGATAATTTCAAGTTGGGGATCCTGATACCCCTGCCATGTCCTTGTTGCCTAGAGTTGCTTTTGCTATTTTAGGTCTCTTGTGATTCCTGATGAATTTTAGAGTATTTTCTGTAGTCCTATGAAACATATTTTATAGAACTGTTGGGATGTACATTGGGATTGCCATGCCTTTTCATTTCTTCTTCTTCTTCTTCTTCTTCTTTTTTTTTTTTTTTTAAGTTTTTTGAGACAGGATCTTGCTTTGTAGTTCAGGCTGGTCCTGAGCTCAGCCTTGAACTCACAGAAATCTTCCTGTCTGTGCCTCATGAATACTGGGATTATAGGTGTGAGCCACCATGCGCAGCATTATGGTTGTGGTTCTGATTGCTGTTGGATATGAGTCACCACACCCGACATGGTTGTAAGTGGCTACTGGGGATCAAACCAGGGACCTTGTGCTTACAAGACAGGTGTCAGAACCCCTGAGCTAAACCACTAGCCCACTTTTAATTTTCTAATACCCTCTTTGATCTGCTTTTTCAGAGTGCTGCAGTTTTCAGAGTAGAGTTCTTTCACCTCCTTTGTTAGATATATTGTAATAGAAACTGACTCCTCAATTCCTCTCTCAATGAATCTGTTGTTTGTGTATACAAAGGCAATTTGTATATTTATTTATTTATTTTAGACAGGTCTCTCTTTGTAGTTCAGTCTGGCCCTGAGCTCAGGCTTAAATTCACAGCAATCCTCTTTCTCTTGCCTTCTGAGTGCTGGGAATACAGGCGTGAGCCACTACGCCTGACACTGTGATATGTGGTACTGATTGCTGGTAGGCATGAGACACTGCACCCAGCATTGTTATATGTAGTTACTGGGGATCGAACCTGGAACCTTGTGCTTGCAAGACAGGAACTAGAACCACTGAGCTAAATCCCTGGCCTGGAAATTAATTTTTGAGTGGTTACCTTGTATCCAGCTACACTACTAAATTTGGTAATTACATCTAGTAGTCTTTCAGCTGAGTTTTTAGGGTCTTCGATATAAGTATCATGTCATTAGCAAATAAAGACAGTTTAACTTCTTTCTTTTCTATATTTATTCATTTTATTTTTTCTCTTGTGTAATTGCTAAGATTAATGTTTCCAGAACTATGTTGAACAACAGTGGTGATAGTGAACATCCTTGTCTTGTTCCTAATTTTAGTGTGAAATTTTTCTTTTTGACCATTTGGTGTGATGTTGGCTTTTGTTTTTTCATAAATAGCTTTTATCAAATTAAGATAAAAACCATCTGTTCTAGTTTTTCTGTAGAGTTTTTTTAAAATCATGAATGGGTATTGGAGTTTGTTGAACACTTTTTATGCATCCAGTAAGATGGTTATATGGTTTTTGTCCTTGAGTATGTTATGTAGTGCATTATATTTATTGATTTATGTATGTTGAACCACCCTTATTCATCTCTGAGATGAATCCAACTTGGTCAGGTGATGATGCTCTATATTCTGTTTGCTGGTATCTTACTGAGGATTTGTACATCTATGTTATTAGGGAGATTATCATATGTTTCTCTTCATTGGTTGGGTCTTTTTCTGCTTTTGGAAACAAATTAATGGTTGCTTCTGGGAATAAATTTGGGAGCATTGCTTTCCTTTCCATTTTATTAAGTAGTGTGAGAAGAAGTAGCAATAGCTCTTCTTTCTTTTCTTTTTTTTTTTTTTTTTTAGGTTTTTTGAGACAGGGTCTCACTTTATAGTTCAGGCTGGACCTGAGCTCAGCCTCAAACTCAAAATCATAGCAATCCTCCTGCTCTACCTCCTGAGTGCTGGGATTACAGGTGTGAGCCACCACACCCGGCACTGTGGAATGTGGTGCTGATTGCTGCTGGGTGTGAGTCTCCATGCCCAGTATGGTATGTGGTTACCAAGGATCAAACCTAGGCCCTTGCACTTGTAAGACAGGCACTGAAACCACTGAGCTAAACCCCCATCCCTGAATTAGCTCTTCTTAAAAGTCTTCCAGAATTCAGCAGTAAAGATTCAGGACCAGGACTTTTTTTGACAATGTTTTTAATTTCAAAATCTGATTTAAGACATAAAAAATTGAAACCTTCCACTTTATCTTAAAGGAAAGCACATTATTAGAGGAAAATAAACAGGTAAAAATTGGATTATGGAAAGAAAGTTCTTGAGTAAAATTTTCTGTTTTCCTTATGAAGTTCATTACTGGGCATGATGGAAGACAGAACCAGTGATTTAAATAGGTTTGTGCAACTCTGAATTGAAACTGCATTGTGGTACGTGGATTAGACTTCCACTACTTCAGCCTTTTTAAGAAAGTAGAAGAAAGACAACTCTAAGCTGAAGTCTAGTGAGTATATATTTCTAACTATTGACATCTGCACTGCCCTTTTCCTAGGAGAAGGCCTACATGACATCAATTATTATATATTTAGTATTAATCTACATATAGATTATTTGTTTTCTTAAAAATTAGTTGGCTCCTTTGTCATGATAACAGCTACTGTCTTTTGAAAAATGCTTCATTAGTATTTTAAAGTTTAGAGTGCAATGGTATCCTCCACTGGGCATGACTGTGGTTAGACTCACCCTGTGTAGGTAAGAAAAAGTTCACAGAAGAATGTGGGAGAATACTATTTTATTTTCAATGAGGATTTTTTTTTCTGAGACACTAGTTGGTAAGGTAACCTTTGCATTAGTGAGAACGTGGGAATATTCTTTATGGTAGGGAGTATTTTCATTTCTTTGGAGAAATTTGGTTATTATTTTCTTCTTTATTTACCCTTCCTCCTGGTACTGTGGATCAAACTCAGGATCTGGTATTTGTGAAGCAGACATGGCACTGCTGAACTAAATACCCAGTCCTTATTTATATTTTTTGTTAAGAAATAAAATGCTAATTATAATAGGATTGGGAAACAGAGCCATGAAACAGACATTCATTTTTCTATTGCACAATAATTATTTTATTTTATTAAAGGTTTTTTGAGACAGGGTCTTGTTTTATGGTTCAGGCTGGCCCTGAGCTCAGCCTCAAACTCACATCACAGCAATCCTCCTGCCTCTGCTTCCCGAGTGCTGGGATTACAGGCATGAGCCACCACGCCTGGCACTGTGGTATGTGGTACTGATTGCTGGTGGGTGTGAGTCTCCACACCCAGTATAGTATGTGGTCACCGGGGATCGCACCCAGGTCCTGTGCTTGCAAGACAGGCGCCGGAACCACTGAGCTATATCCCTGGCCCAATAATTATTTAATATATACCTTGTTACATTCTTTTTTCAATTCACATTTATATATTTGTTTACTGTGAATGACATTTAGAAATCGGTACCTTTTAAACATGATTGCAGTATACAAATCTTTATGTATTACTGTTTATGTATTAATACTTTATGTATTAATGTGTACTGTTAGTGACATTTATAAATCCATACTTTTAACATGATTGCAGTATACAAATGTGCACCTTTTTATTTTATTCTCTAATGATATGAGCACGGTAGGTAGAGCATGTTTTTCACACTTCTCGTTAAAGTAAGAGAAGGGAAAGGGACAAACAACTGAAATGAACTTTTAGTTTTTAACATTTTTTTCCTTTACTGAATTTATCGGTACATTTTAGATACAAATCACGGTCACATTCAACATTGAGAATTTATAAATGAATCTTATATTCAATATGTTATGTGTATCTTTAACTCATCTCATTTCATAACAGGCATGTATGGAAAAATCTTATCTCTACTTTTAGAATGAGGACATAAAATCCCTAGTGAAGCACTTGCCTGTGGTGATAAAGCCACCTGGTAAATGTCCACCAGATTTTAGAACTTGATACCTTCCTCTGCATAAGGATGTTTTCTTAGAGATCTCAACAGAAGCAACACAAAGACAAAGAAGAAAAAGACTCAAGGTTGGATCTGTAGCGAGGCTGGCAGGGGATTGAGGGAGTAGAGGTAATGAATTCCTTTCCAGAGAACAAAAGTTTCATAAGATCAATTTTAATTTAATATTAAAGAAAATGCAGTTGATGAAGGATAGGTGTGAAGTAGTTCAAATTCTAATCTCTCGACTACTTTTTGTTAGCAAAACGAGCCTGTAGTCACTTGAATTACATTTTTACACTATCGTTAGAACCTGATTTTAACAAGTAGTATACAGATTTCCTACTACTTTTAAGAAAAATTTCGTTGGTGTCTAATTAGATTTTACTTTAAAAATGGATGTCATTTCAAGGACCTGTGAAGATCCTGTCTACTGTCTGTGAAAATAAAAATATCTAATTGTAGTGGGACTGATTTTGCTTAGGAATAATTGTGAGAGGCAGAGTATTCTTTGGCTTCATGTGAGAATCTGAGTTGGGAATGTGCTAGTTTTTTTTTGTTTTTTTGTTTTTTGTTTTTTTTCAAAATTGAAGGATCAGCTTAGGAGTTACAGTGAGAAATATAGTAAAGAAGTGCAACCTTTCTGGAGAAGTCTTTATCTGTGCTTTGTGTTTTCAGAATAGCCTTGAGTAGCCTTTTGTCAAGCCAGAGTAACCAAATATGAATATCCAGAATCCACTCCCAATGGACTTTGCCTAAAAATTGCTTTATTTTTGTTTTTTAAAAAATATCAACAAACCTGCTATTTATTAGTGAACATATATTACATTAGGGAAAAATCAAAGAAGTTCTCTCTTTCTTTTATTTCCATCTACTAACTAATTCTAAAATTGTTTTCTTCAAATTCCTCCTCAGCTGCATTCTGTCTTCTTTATTTCTGGATCATATTCAAATTATTATTATTTTTGGTTTTTTAAAATGGAAATTACTTCAGAACTTCAGTGGGTCCAAAGCTTCTGTTTATTTCACTGCACAAAACTATGTCTAGCTAATCTTCAGTCACTACTTCCATCATATTGTTTTTCTGTGGAAGTCTTGGTGGTTACTCAATCACTCTTAGCCTGTGTACTCCTGAACATCTGAGTCTGTGGTCTGGGTACCTGGGTCAGTGTTTGTTACATTGCAGAATGTGGCTATGTAGATAGAAGATACAGAATATATGAAAATCAAGAAAAAATTCATAACCATGAAATCAGAGGATTAAGGATGAATTTTAAAAAATCTTTCAAGCCAAAAAATCACTCAGAGATTATAAGCAATTTCTAGTTGGGAAAACAGCATCTCACATTGTACCTGATGTCTGCTCAGCTGCAAAGAATCATTAATTCATTTTTCTTTGAGTCTGAAGCAGGGAGAAAGGAAGAAATTCTTATATCTGAGGAATGTTCTGAAGGAATTAGAATGCACATGAATCTAAGGTCAGGTACGTGGCTCTTACTTGGAGAATCTTAGGATAGGAACTGAGCAGAGTGGTCTGTGACAGCAGAATGAGGGAGGAGGGGGATAAGAAACAGATGGAACATTTGAATTTTGGGTTGACAGAGTGTGTTAGTTTCCCCTGGGGATAATTGAGCAACTCAAAAAGTAACTCAAGCGATGCTTATGAAGATGTCTCCTCCAGCCACAGGGTCACCCCAGCAGTGTGAAGTTATAGCAGTATCTCCTGGTAGCAGAAAGTAAATAATGGGATGTTGTAAGAGGTCAGAGTTGTGTTGTTCTGTTTGCATGAGGAAGTTTTACAGTTAAGGGTGTCATTGTGAACCTTGTGAAACTGCTGCTCATGTCTGATACAGAGAGCAGCCTGTGCCACATTGAGCAAACAAACAAGTAGATCACAATAGCACTGTTGTCCTCATCTCCCCTGTCATGCTGCCTTCCAAGGGCCAGTACAATGGAGAGGAACAAGCAGAAAGAGAGGAAATGAAGGAGAAATTCAAAGACAGGGAAACCTAAAAGAAAGGGACAGTAGAAGCCCGTCTCCTTCTAGAAGTTTCTGAGACTGGCTCACATGCAAACTGATGTGAGAGGAGACTGAAATGGATAGGAAATTGCAGTTTTGGTTGAGACTAGATAGTGTAAGATGGGAAAGTAAATTCTCAGTTACAAAATTTGATTGTTTTCTCATAAATGAAAATAACCAGGAACCTGAAGGAATCACTCAATATGTCTCCGAAGATCAGAAGGGAGATCCAGCAGAGCACATTCAGAGAAACTGATTGGAGAGAAAAGTGTTTCTAATTTGTTTCACAGAGTTCAGACAGCTAAAATAAGCTAGAATAGCTTTTGCTAAGCACATGTGTTAGTGTCATGTATGCTGAATATCACATGTAATAAATTGCTTAGTCTTTTTAATAATACAAAAGATAATGCTTATTCCCACTTAAAGATCAAGAAAAGATTTATGAATGTTGATAGTAGCATGATAAAAGGACTAATAAATGCTTGTGTAGTAGTGTTTTGAATATTTTCAAAATAGTTAATGATTCTGTAGAAACTAAATTTTCTGTTAAAATCTCATTAGCAGGGAAGGGAAATTAGGAAATATTGTAACACTTTCCTGTATAGAAATTAACAATAATGAATACAAGATAATGTTCTTTTCTTCTACATTTGATTCCTAGCTACATGTTCCAAAGTGATTTATATCCTTTGGTATCACTCTACTCTGAGAGATTTACATTTTCTTGCTCTATACAGCAATGTTGCAGTCAGTGAAGTTGTCCCATCTGTTAGTGTCAGGAATGTCTCCATCTGGCATCATTGAATGTGCAGAGGGGTGAGTGTGTCTGAGTCTCACTGAAAGCACTGCTTTTGGGTGAAGGAGCTTCTTCATAAGTACAGCACTAGCACACACTAACGGTGTTCACTTCTCTAACCCAAGTGAGGCGCAAACATGTAATGTGGTAGGAGCAGAAATAAAATGCAGCAACACAAGAAGTAGCTTCTACTATGTCTTGTTATTTTTATTGTTTTGATCTTAAAACTTCCCATAGAGCTTTGGTTCCAGGTATGAAAAGAGTAATTTCTTCTTTTCTTTATCTTTTACAAATGATACCAAAGGCTCATTACATAAACACCTCTGCATGTATGGAGACGGTAAAATAGACACTGGACCTCATTAAATGAGGTTCTCCAGGCTGAGTCAGGTGTTTTTTATTTTCCCAAAAGATTAATGGGAATAACATTATTTATTACTGTTCCTTTCCCTGGAAAAAATCAGTACATATAAAGTATGCACAAATCTAGATTCCTTTTTCCTCTTATTCATTTATTTTAATTTCCAAGTAAAGGTGATCTTTATACATACAGTTCCAGACATTATAAAAGATGTTAGATTATTTTTGTATTTTTGCTTTTAGTATCACATCCCAAAGGGTAATTGCCCAGACCAATGCTATGGAACATTTCCTCTGTTTTCTTCTAGTGGTTTTAAACTTTTAGCACATTTCTACATTCTTAAAAGAAGCGTTATTGGGCCCACAGGGCTGTTGTGTGCTTTATTTTCACTTCATGTTTAGCATCTGGAGTATTAGATTCTGTGAGACTGAGAACCTCTTTCTTAAGGAGGAAATTAACTAATTTTTCTGATCAGGACATAAATCTTAGGGCTTGTCACCCCATTTCTCATTCATTGATTCTTCTCACTCATTAACTGCTTCATTTGTCCACTTATTTATTCCCTCATATCTGTATTCAAACTCAATAATTCATTTCAGTAATTCATTATTGAGTTTGTATAATGAGTCTATGCCTATAGAAGAAAAAAGCTTTGAAGATACAGAATGTATCATTTGATCAAAGAAATTGCTGAGAATTCATGCTTATTATATCAATCCATGCTTTCTAGAGAAACATTTAAAGTAAGATACACAAATATATAAGAAATTATAAGACTGAGTTAAAATGTCCCCTCAGAGTCAGGTGTGGGAGAGTCCAAAATGGCTGTCTGTGAGCTGGAGATCTGAAAGGTCCAGTGAAGGCCTGACATCTGAAATGGAAGGCTGGAGCTGATACTGAAGAAAGGAGATAATGTCCAAAGTGAAGGTGAAGCCTGGAAATCTACTCAGGAAACAGAAGTGAGGTTGTGTTCTTCATTTCTCCTTTATTCTCTTCAGGTGACAAGTCTATAGATTGATGGTACTCACACCCAGGGCAGATCTTCTGTCTTAAATAAAGCCCTTCAGAGAACTACGCTGATCTAATTTAGTTGGGTGATTCTGATCTGAGGAAGAGCAGAACGAAGGAAGTGAGTCTCTGGGACCCAGCAAGGATCTGAAGCAAGAACTAGAGCCTCTTGGGACCACTGCTCAGAGGAGGAAGGTCACAAGCACACTTGTACCCTGAGCTCATGAGGTGGGAGGGGTGGTTTGAACCTGCAGAGGTGTGGTCACTACTGGTGCCTCCTGTGCTTCCACAGAAAAACACTCCACAGAACAGTGGATGATTCTGAGTTCGGTGGCTGGTGAGTTGTATTCAGAGGTTTTCCGAGGAGAGAACAATTGGCCAGTAGCCATTTTAGAAAGGAGCCAGTTGAAGTCAGATCTCAGAGCAGCTGTGAGTTGGCTCCATCTAGCAGTTCCAATCGTCAGGATGAGTCATAGGTGTCTTCAAGCCAGCAAGAGGTTAGGGAGCTGAGTTCAAACTGGCAACAGTCACTTGGTGTGTTTCATGGTAAAAAATCTTAGGGCCTATCCTCACAGCCAGAAACAGAAGTAGCCTGAAGTTCAGTGGAACTCAAAGCCCAGGTACAGTGACATTGTCACCACTGCCATAAGTCTGCTGGCTTCTGAGATCAGTCAACATGGATCTGGGCTCTGTTTGACCCACTGCCAACTGGTGACAGCAGAGACATGCCCTGATGTGAAAATCTTATATATATGCTTTTCTTCCTTCCTTTGCAGTTTTATTTTCTCTCTTTTTCATGGTTATTCTTGCTTTTACACAAGTGGGAACGTTGTTTCTAGGGTTTGTCGGTCTTGCTGTGCTCTTGTTTCTGTTTCTTCCTTCTTTCTATCCTGTCTTCTTCACCAGTTACCAAAGCCTGTGTAATTGTTCTTTGTTCTCTAGCTTTCATTTCAAACATGGGTTAGAAAAGGTTCTAATCCCTTTCTCTCCTTTTTCTCTATTTTTCCCCTAAGCACTTTTAAATTTTTTCCCATGAGGGTAAATCACTATACAGAGAGGATATTTACTGCACCCAATTTCCTGGTTCATTTTATGTTTGGTTATATAACTATAAATCCTTAGTTAAAGATGATGAATTAATACCAGTTTGTCATTTTCTAAGGTATCTTTATTGCTGTTGTTATTACTGACTGTACTATTTTAGCCAAGGTGATATAATTGTTCTTATCAGTTGTTGTTCCTTGTTTTCCAAAGTTGAAATTACCTGAGAATCATGAATAATACTATAGACCAGTCTGAAAGAACCAGAAGGAAGGCCAGAATTTCTTGTCCCTAATAAGTTAAAGAGTAAGATCTTGCAAAAGACCCAAGTCCAAAAAACCAATAATATCTGGAAAACATCTCTGAGAAGTAGTCATTTTCTAACAATTTTTTCATACCAGAAGTAAAGATACCATAAACAATTAACATAAATAATTTAGAAGCACAAATGCAGAAATTGAACTAATAAAGAAAAGAAAATCAGAATATACAAAGCAAAATGCAATTACAGGCTTCCTGCTTGCCAAAGGCAAACACACAGGACAATGAGGTGGGACAGTTTGAAAGCCATCTACTTGAGCTCCCTAAAGTGGCAACAGTAGAAGGAGCAAAGCAAATGAATGATGCCATAGAAAAAAAATTATATCAGAAATAATTTTACAGAAACTTTAGAGATGATGACTATAATGAAGGCCTTAATTAGAGAAGATAGAGACCGAAAAAATAAGGAGCTTAGGAAGATGATGGAAACCATGAATGCATAAAATAGGAAAGAAATGGAATCCAAGAAACAGATTCAATCAGATATTCAAGAGATTCAAGAATTCTGTTGAAACTATACATGGCATAATGAAGCAATGAGAGGTAGAATATCGTATCTAGAAGACAGGACTGTGGTTGGAAATCATGAAAATAAAAATTTCTTAAAAATAGTGAGGGATGATGGAAAATCACTCCAAAGCTGCTAGATGATAAAGAATAATAACATAAGATTGGTCAGTCAGTGAAAAAGCAAGACATAGTACAAATGACAGCAAGAACCTGTTCACAGAAGTAACAGAAAAAAACTTTCTAAGTATGGAAAAAATTGATATATGGTAAATGAGCAATATGGAACTCTAATTATCACTGATCAAAAATGAAAATTGCACCAAAGCATATAACAGTCAAAATTCCAGAAATTGAATACAAGAACAGAATATTAAAAGCTGATAGAGAAAAAAATAACCTATTAAAGCCCATCAGGATCACAACAGACTTCTCAACACAGGCTTCAAGTCAAGGACAGCTTGGAGTGAAGTATTTGAAGCGCTTGCAGAAACCACTATCGAACATAGATTAACATACCCCTCAAAAATGTCTGTAAAAGTTGATGGAGAAATAAGAGACAGTGGATTCTCAAGTTATGACCAATCTGACACAATTTGGATTATGATCAGAATTTTAGTTTAACTTACAACCAAAGACTTAAGTTAAAACCCAAGTGCTAACCATTTGTGTTTCTAGATGGTCTCCGATATAGATTTTTTTTTTTTTGAGACAGGGTTTCTCTTTGTAGTTCAAGCTGGTTCTGAACTCATTATGTAGCCCAGGCAAACGTTAAACTCACAGAAATCCTCTTGCCTCTGCCTCCTGAGTGCTAGGATTACAAGCGTGAGTCACTACACCAGGCATTTTGGTATGTGGTTACTGGAGATGGAACTTAGGACTTCATACTTGCCAGGCAGAACACTGAGCTGAAGTGGACCCAGCTGGAGCCCCAGACCCTCAGATATATATTTAATCCTTAATAAGCTCTAGAAGTAGGGGGATGAGGATACAATTCAGTGGTACTCTGCCTGCCTGGGAAGCTCAAGGTCCTGAGTTCAATTCTTGGAACTGCATAAAAAGAAAAATAAAAAGTTTTCTAAGGAATATTACAACATCCTTTCCTGTGTGGAGTTAGTTTAAAACTCCCAGGCCAATGTCTCTTTGAGAACAATGAGATTTGCCCTTGTAAAGGAGTCTGAGCTTTTAATTGACCAAATTGATGTACAACCAGCCCCCAGGAATGAATTGAGTTCACAGGTCAAAGGTCCACTGTACTTGCATAAAAAGAACATCTGAAGAAATTCACGACTACCAAACTAGCACTCCAAAATATTCTGAAGGACATTCTAGAAAGTGATAATAAAGATTGCTAACCCATGACCCTGACAGAATGAATCCACAAGGCAAGGCAAGCAATTTAATACAGGTAAAAGAAAGAATCAACAATTGAAAAACAACATGACAAGAATAAGTCAATCTATATCAGTTGTAATTATCAGCGTAAATGGTCTTATTTCAATAATCAAAGGAAACAGAATGGATCAAGAAGTAAGACCCAACAATATGCTTCAGACAAAGAACAAATTTAACTGAAAAACAAATTCAGAGACTGAAAGTCAAAGGATGGAAAAAAATACTCCATGTGACAGAAGCCCAGAAAAATATAGGGGTAGGTATTTTCAGACAGAGCAAAATTTGAGCGATGTCTGGTCCAGAGAAACAAGGAAGATCACTACATCCTTGTTAGGGGAATAATACAAGAGGAAGAGATAACAGTTATGAATATATATGCACCAAATACACATAAATTATATAAAACAAGTATTAATAGACATGAAAAAATAAAACACTAATATAGTTGCAGTGGGGGGGGGCTCAATATGCCATTGTCACAAACAGATCAACGAGATAAAAAGTAAAGAAATATCAGAACTGAACTAAATTTTTGAAAAAAGAATGGAATTAGTAGATGTCTACAGAACACAGTTCAGTTGCACATGGTATGTTTTCTAAAATACATCATATACCAGCTCACAGAACATGCATAAATAAATGTAAAGGAATTCAAATTAGCCTATGCATCTTATTAGAAGTGCAGTGAAACTGGAAATCAATAGCAAAAGAAACTAGAAAAACTATGTAGAAGGAATGGATAGATTTCTAGACACATATGAACTCCCAAAGCTGAATAAAGAAGATATAGAAATGTTAAATGCCCCAATAACAATCTGTGAAATTGAAAAAGTAATTCAAAACTTGCCAACAAAGAAAAGCCCTGGACCTGACGGTTTTACTGCCGAATTCTATAAAACTTTTAAAGAAGAGTTAGTGCCTCTACTTCTGAAAGTCTTCAATGAAATTGAAAAGGAAGCAGTGCTCCCAAACTCATTCCTGGAAGCAACCATTACCCTGATTCCAAAAGCAGAGAAAGACCCAACCAAAAAAGAGAACTACAGGCCAATACATCTAATGAATATCGATGAAAAAAATCCTTAATAAGATCCTGGCAAACAGAATACAGAGAATTATCAAAAAGATTATACACCCTGACCAAGTTGGATTCATCCCATGGATGCAAGGATGGTTCAACATACGTCAATCAATCAATGTTATACACTATATTAACAGGCTTAAGGACAAAAATCAAATGGTCATCTCAATTGATGCAGAAAAAGCGTTTGACAAAATACAACACCCATTTATGTTCAAAACTCTACAGAAGATTGGAATAGATGGTCTGTATCTCAAACTAATAAAAGCTATCTAGGAGAAACCTTCAGCCAGTATCATACTAAATGGTCAAAAATTGAAACCTATCACACTAAGATCAGGAACAAGACAAGGGTATCCTCTCTCACCACTTCTGTTCAATATAGTTCTGGAAACATTAGCCATAGCAATTAGGCAAGAGAAAGAAATAAAGGAATAAAGATTGGAAAAGAAGAAGTTAAATTGTCATTATTTGCTGACGACATGATACTCTATCTAGAGGAACCTAAAAACTGAGTTAAAAAACTGCTGGACCTAATCGCCAATTTTAGCCGCATAGCTGGTTACAAGGTCAACGTTCAAAAATCAATAGCCTTCGTATACACAAACAGTAGTCCCACTGAGATAGAAATTGGAGAGTCAGTCCCTTTCACAATAGCACCACAAAAAATAAAATACTTAGGAATCAATCTAACAAAGGAGGTGAAAGACCTCTACTCTGGAAACTATAGCACTCTGAAAAAGGAGATAGAAGATGATATCCAAAAATGGAAAGACATACCTTGCTCCTGGGTAGGAAGAA
>PVIR01027731.1:0-22618 GCA_004026965.1 Petromus typicus | reverse complement strand
ATCATGGAGCAGGAAGAATATTATGGAATATCTCCTGGAGGTGTTCAGAGGAAAGCTGAGGTGGCAGAAAATCTCAGGGGAGATCAACTGCTAGGGGGCAGGTCACTGCAGATACTAACAGGGGTAACCTAGAGCCTGCAGCTATAAAGAGAAAGAAGCTGCTCAGTTGGTTGTGTCAGTTGCTGAGGTATTTAAGGAGAAAAACAACAGGAAGCACGTGATTCTGGAAAAGGTGATACGAATGTATAGACAGTCCTTGAGCTAAATTTTTGCACAGATATTTTTCTCTGAAGCCAAAAGCAAGAAAGTGAGCTACCTGGGTAATGGTGCAGAAGTGTGGCACAAATATTCTGTTTGTCTCATTCCCTATGTGAATAGAGGTGCAGAATGCTAACAATAGCCACATTTGAAAGTGAGAGTGTAGTATAGAAGACTTTTCTAAAGAGAATAGAGAAACATAAGTACATCTGAAATTTGATGTAGGTTGCTTCTGTCTGGAACTTTAAGGTCGATTATGGGAGTGTCACTGAGAACTAATGTACTGTAGACCTGTTCAGTATCAGTCATTCTAAGGTTTCCAGTCACCCCTAAGGAGTCAAATGCAATAGGGTGCCTTCTATTACTAAGAATGTTCGTTTTTTTAAAACTTGTACATCTTCCTTTACTTGCTGCTGGGGATGGAATCCAGGACCTCGCATGTGGTATGCACATGCTCTGCCAGTGAGGGCACGACCCTAGTCCCTGGGTCCCTTTTTATACCTCCCCGGAGATTCTCCTGTGATAAATTGGAAGATACTCCTGAATTCCACCTTGTTAGAGTTGAGAAACTTCTATAGAGATTCTTTGTATAAGAGATGAGCCTGAGCAGAGAGACTAAAACCACTTCACCAATGATTTCTTTGATAATTAGGCGTTCCCACCTCCATCCTAACTGGCCCTTTGCAATCCAAAGCTGTAGGATCTTTGTGGAAGCCCTCAGAATACATAGTATCTCTTCAGATGCTATCAATTTTACCTCACGCACATATTCCTATTTATTGACTTGATTCTTCAGACTTCATTAAGGAATTCAGACCCAGTGGATCGTAATTAATGATGGATGTTATGAATATGTGCAGAGTGCTAAGCCTTATAAGGATTTGCTCATTTACTTCTCAGGAAACTTCTATTAGTCTCTAAGGTCGTCCTCATTTCACAGATAGGGATGAGTCAAGTTGAGCTCAACTACATTATCGAAGGTCACGCACTTAGTTTACAAAGAATCAAATCCAAACCTTGCTGTTGGGAGTTTCTGCCTCCAAGTCTTTGCCTCCCATTGGAGTGGGCCTTCTTCTCACTTTTCTGATTTTTTGTTAACCTGTAATTTTGAAAATCTGTCAACAGAAAGTTCTTCAGAATACTATAAATGCTCTCATACGGCGTTGACCCAGATTCTCTAATGTTAACACCTCATTCTGTCATTTGTTTTCTGTCATTGTCACTTTTTTCTCTTACCCTACACACAGACACAGACACACACACACACACACACACACACACATGCAGTTTTTTCTGAAGCTCTAGAGACTGCGTTGCAGCCCTGATGTGTATTCACTCCAAAGTATTTAATGTAAAAATATTTTTGAAGGACAGTGACATTTTCCTACAAAAGTTCTGTCCAGTGTCATATCGGGAAACATAATTTTGATTAAATACCCATTTCTTTTCATACTTTCATATATAATTTTATTATTTACTTCAGATGTTCTTCATGATAACAATTTACCTCTCAGTGTTCTCTTTTCTCTCTCATTCATACTCTGCATATATTTATTATATCTTTTTTTCTTTCTCAATCTATGAGACTTCTTCAATTTATATTTGCCTTTCTTGACTTCAAAATTTCATTATCACAAAACAGTAATTTTTTTAGTATCCTGGATTTGGCCTACTGTTACTTCTAAAATCAGATTACTTGAGGGCAAAGTGTAATACTGAAAATTAGTGGTGTATACAATCAGAGAAACCTGATGTCAGGTTTGCCCTTATTGTTCATGCTAACTTTGATCACCTAAATGAAAGCAGTGTTCCCCAAGCTCACCACTGTTGAGTGGCTATTTTACTTTTGTAATTATTCCTTTGTGTGGAGTTACAATAAGTCCCTCACTTACAAATATTTGAGTTGTAGAATTTCACAGATATGAATGGACCTCACATTGCAGGCATTTGTAGATGTGAATGATTGTGGAAGTAACTCACTTGTCTATCTTAGCATTTTAAGGTAACTGTAAAGAGACTGTTTATGGTAGCTTTGTGTTGTTTTGTATTTTGATGCTTCATATGACATATTTGTGTCAAAAATGTGTAAGGTTCACTTTAACTTTTGAACAAATCTGACTTGGGAATATTTTCCAGAAACAGAATTTGTTTATAAGGTGAGGACTTAGAATATTTAAGTCTATTAAATTCAGTTCTCAAAAATTTATCCACGCATTTTAGCACTGATTTAGGATTCTTAACATAATATTATGATTTTTTTCTACAGAAGTTATTTTTTTAACCAAGTTCCATTCTTGAGACAACGTTGTTGGATCGATTGATCTCTAAATGAGAAAATGTACATAGTATATACATTATGTTTATTCAGAACACAGAATGATCAAAAATGACTCCAACTCCATAACTTCCTATCTAGCACTGTAAAGTATAACAGAAATCAAACTGCTTTACTGTCCTACACAGTAACATCAGCAAAACATACAGTACTGTATAAGTAAGGTGTACTCTACAACAAAACAGACATTGAGGCTCTGCCCACAAGATGTGCAGAGCTGTAACAATAAAAGATGAGTCCTAAGTCTGAGCGGCAGATTGTAAGCTGCACAGTTGTTAAAGAGGTAGCTTGTTAAACAAGGGATGTCGGTAGTGATTACCTAGTCACGTCCTTCCTCTCTAAGGAAGAATATCTTTCTTTTTTTCTCTTTTTTCCTTCCCTTATTCCTCTTATTTTATTTTCTTTTTCTTCTTTCTTTTGTTCTTTCTTTTTTTGTAAAGTACAGAATTGTGAATTTTTAGCTTATTCAAAATTTTAATCCTTACTATAAAATATCCATTGATAACTATATCCTCATTAACTTAAGTATTTATTTTTGACACAATAAGCTATTCTAGATTCTACTATGCTTTTTCTCTCCCAGCCCTGAAATCAAGCATCCCATCTAGGAGCCTAGTTTCCCATTTTATTCTTTGTTCAAATTTTAGCTGATCCAGTGTACATAAAAAACAAAAAATCCAGTAACTGAACATGAGGATACTGGTATGTGCTTGCAATCCTAACTCGTGGACTACTGAGACAGGAAGTTGCCCACTTTGAGGCCAGCCTGAGCTGCACAGTGAGGCCCTGTCTCATAAAGCCACAGCAATAATCATCTAAGATTTTGATCAGCCTATAGATAGACATAGACAAAAACCTACATGCAATAATAGCCTCACTAGTTCTACTAAGGTATCATTTGAGTTGCTTTGTTTTCCCCCTTTGATGATGATATCCTAAAACATTCATGTTTAACAAGGCTGTTCTGACACACGGTGTTTAAAACTAAATTCCTTATTAAATAGTAGGCTGACTATTGCAGCACCCTAGAATTGTAGCAATAAAATCTCACTGTCATTGCAGGTTGTTACCAGTCCTGTCTGAAGTTTCAACTTCCCAAAATGATTGCCAGTACTTCCACATTCCAGAAGAGAACAACAAAGAATTTGTAAGACTCTGAAATAAGACGGTGGTGGGTGGGCAACAAAAGCATTTTTTTATTCTCAGTTAAATTTTCCATTTCTATTACTATTATTAATGACACAGTGGCTGAATTTTCTCAAAGGAAATCATAACATGTGTGGTCTGAGAAGGACTAGATGAATACACAGGCTTGTAATCAACTCTGACTTCCTCTAATGCTCTTGTTTAGATGGAGATCCTAAATGATGAATATACGATTAATGATGACAAATATGAACACACCCTTGATGAGAATTTAGCAATTTTGGAAAATTTAATGAAAACCTTAGCTCCCTCTGAGGACCAAGCAAGTGGACAGGATGGGTAAGCAACCTTGTCAGCAAAGTTTTGCTGATGAAGAAAATTATGGTCTGGAGCTATGTTAAAGGACGGGATGTATGCTATTTTGAAAAAAATAGAAATGATTTCCTTCAGTTACAAAAGTAACAGTACTGACTTCCTGTCACTACATTATGCAGTTCTGCTTTTTTCTTAGTGGCATAATGATATGGTAGAACCCATTCTGAATCCCATAAACCTCTTACAAAGCAACTTGGCATATATAAAGTGATGCAATCTTTGAAGAAATAATGTATGAAAATAGAACTTACTTTATATACATATATATGATAGATACCTTTGCTACATGTGAGCCATAGCCAGGTCAAAAATCTTGTAAAAAAGTCACATTCATATTAACAAAAACAACTAATAAGAAGTATGGACATCCTATTTGGGGGAAAATGACTACAAATTGGAAAGTTTTTATACTTCAAAATCTTGATGAAGACATAATATTCCTACTTTTCTATATGGAAATCTGTGGAATTTAAAACGTGTGAACAATAGGGAGTAATCAAATGAGACCAACGAGCTTTTTCATCTCTGTAATCGTTAATCATTTCTATTTCTTGGACATTCCATACAGCTCTAATGTTTTTGAAACATGTCACAGCCTGTTTTAATGTATAGTTCTCTTAGAGTGCTCTAGAAAACAAAAACTATATTCCTCCTCTGTAAAAATGTTCTGTGCTTCTTATTGAACATGTTTCCCCCCTCCCACCCCTTCCCAGCGTCTACTAATTGCCATTTTTCTCTATTCTTTGACGACATTGACATTCTAGTTTCCAGAAATGAACAAGAATGTGTGACCTATCTGTTGCCGTGCACGGCCTATTTTGCTTAAGAAAATGAATTGCAATTTGATCTGTCTTGATTCAAACGGCAGAATTTGATGCATCCTCGCCAGCATTTTGTTTCTTTATTTATTTATTTATTGTCTTTTGGGGGAAAGTCATTCTAACTCAGAGGAGACGCTGTCTCATGTTGACTTTTATTTGCATATCCCTAATTATTAGTGACCTGAAGCACTTTTCAGTACACTTTTTAGCCATTTGTATATCTTGTTTTTGAAGGTTACTTACTCAGATCTGCAGACAATTGTAAGAGCATTATTTGTGGACATTTGTGTATATATATTTTTGTGGTACTAGGGAATGAGCCCAGGGCCTTGCACATACTAAGCAAGTGCTTTACCACTGAGTGACATCACGGGCTCAGTGTATACCAGTCTTCAGTGTGTGTCACAGGTGGATGGATGCTAAGAATCTGTGAGTGTGTTGGGGCAGCGTAGTGGTCTAGACATGCTAGTCACAGTGATATCTGTATGGGTAGAAAGAAGAGCCAAATGGAGATCACTGTGTGTGGTGAGGGGTTGTAAGTGTTTTAGCAAAGGATATGCAGCAAGGAGACCATTCGAGGAGAACTTTGCAGTGGGAGATCATGGAACAGGAAGAATATTATGGAATATCTTCTGGAGGTGTTCAGAGGAAAGCTGAAGTGGCAAAAAATGTCAGGGGAGATCAACTGCTAGGGGGCAGGTCACTGCAGATACTAACAGGGGTAACCTAGAGCCTGCAGCTATAAAGAGAAAGAAGCTGCTGAGTTGGTTGTGTCAGTTGCTGAGGTATTTAAGGAGGGAAACAACAGGAAGCACGTGATTCTGGAGAAGGTGGTACAAATGTATAGACAGTCCTTGAGCTAAGTTTTTGCACAGATATTTTTCTCTGAAGCCAAAAGCAAGAAAGTTGGCTAGCTGTGTAATGGTGCAGAAGTGTGGCACAAATATTCTGTTTGTCTCATTCCCTATGTGAATAGAGGTGCAGAATGCTGACAATAGCCATATTTGAAAGTGAGAGTATAGTACGGAAGATTTTTCTAAAGTGACCTGAGATAGAAACATGAGTGAATCTCAGATTTATGACATCCACAATGGTAAAATTTTAACCAACAGTATTTGCCTATCTGTATATTGAAAGTTAGAAACTAAACTAAAAATTTAATTCACAAATTCTTTGCATTCACAGATATTTTACATTCTTTTTAAAAATTCTATTTAAAAATTCTATTTAAAAATAAGAATAGGACAAATTGGTAACCTGTACAGTTTAATTATGAAGTGTGATTGAAAACTACAGTGAAAATTGAAATTTAAATAGTTTATTACAGTAAGAGATACTGTCATCATTAACTCCAAATGTTTCCCCCATCTTGTTGCACATTCATCTCATAACTATTACCACTTTCAAAAGCACTTATAGAAGTCCTCTTTCATGAGTGCCCTCAATTTTGTTATCTTGCCCACCTTGATGCACTGAATCTATTCAAAATGCTTACCTTTCACTGTTATTTTGGCTTTGCTGTAGAGCCAGAGGTGATGCAGTGCCAGATGCAGTGAATAACGTCAATGAGTATATGGTGTGATGTTTTTAATTGATATTATTCGTACATTTTATATACACGTTATGATCCCATTTGACATTTAGTATTTGTACCAGTATATGACACAACTTAATTTTCATTTTTTCCCATTCCCCTGCCCACACTATCACACCCTGGCTGGGAAATAGAAAATATGGTGTTATGTTTTAACAAGGCTGCCTTTCCATTGAATGTCATTTAACAACAACATTCAACATGTTTTTGATAACGCTTCTTCAAGATATTCACAAACACTCTTATTTGTTTCACTTAGTGTTATGGTTTCAAACTCCATGTATTTTCCTGCACATAACTCATATATATCCTTCTTCCTGCCTGCATGATACTCCAATATGTATATATACCATGGTTTTTTATCAGTTCTTCTGTTGCTGGTCATATAGGTGGCTTCCATCGTTCAGCTATTGTATATTGTGCAACTTCATATATTATTTTCAAAGTTCACCAATGTTGTGCTGTGGATAAATACTTTAGTTATTTTCGTTGGTAGGTAAGATGCCATTGTGTGGCTATATCACATTTTACTTACTCTCTGTCAGTTATTAGTCACTTCATTGCTTTCCATTTTTTGCTATTATGAAGCATGTTTCTCTGAACATTTACAAGAAGGTCATTACAGTTGCAATTTTCTTGGACAAACACCTCTAAATGCAATGAGTAGAATTCAGTGGAAAATTATATCTAACTTCTTACCAGTTGCCAAACTGTGTTCCAAAATGAATATATAATTTCACATTCATTTCCACCAGCAATATGTAGTGTTTCTTACTTTTTTATATCTTCACCATCATTTGTTCTTATCTGTCTTTTTATCATAGCTATTATGGATATGAAAAATATGTTTCATTAATTTAGATAGTGGAACATTTGATCTGTCAGAATGTTTGGATATTATATAAAATGGGAGTTAAATGAAAGAAAAGTTCATTATCATATTATAAATCGTTTGTCTTGAACATTAAAATATCTATCATGTAATTGATGAATATGCTGTAGTACATATGACCTGAGCTCTTGCACCATGTCGAATTCATATCTTTCTGGGCTTTTTTTCAGAAATGATCCTAAAATGTCAAACCAAAACGTTTCTGTAGCTGAGGACATAGTAGTCAGTGATTTGGATTTACCCGTACAAGTGTTCGAAGACGTAGTGTCTGAAGCATCTGGACAAACACAGACTTCTCTGGATTTAGATTCTTTGCTTTCCCAAAACCTCATTTCATTCTTGACTGAAGATGGATCAGATGATCAGGGTGATACTATGATGAGCAGGTATGCAACCTTTCTTCTCTTAACATGTCCTCTACATGTTCTGGAGGCAAATTTTTAATTTTTTTCATAGTACAGAAAACACTGTGGGTAGAGCTGAGGAAAGCCAGGTATGCAACAATAGCTTATAGACATTTTACAGAATACCTTTGCCTACTCATTCTCTTTCCTTTCTTCAAAGCCTAGAAACACTTTGAATGGTGATGGGGGTTTAGAAATCCACATACACATCTAGTGATCTAATTTTACCTGGACAGTAGCATAACATTTTCCTCTACTCATTGTTTTACCTCTCAGTAATGAATAAAGTCTGTTTTCTTTTTGATATCTTAACAAATCAGATACTTTAAGAGAAACACTAAATTATGATGAATACTTCATACTGGTACTTAGCTCTGATAAATGGTTTGTGTTGCTGATGAAACTGTGCATACTGATTTGCAGGCATATATAAGTCTGAGTTTTGAAAATGATCTATTTATCCAAAGCATCATATTATGATGAAGGAAGAAATATGTGATAAAGGAAACATGTCCCATAGATACTTCCACTCTCAACATTATCACTGTTTTTTATATGCTATAGATGTACTGTTTGGTAATATTTCTGGTGTTTCACTATCTGTGGTCTTCTGAAAATGAGAGTCAAATGCTGACAGTGTAAATGAAATCTAAAAATTGTTCTGAAAATAGGACAAAATCTTCTACATGGCACAGAACTGTAAGGGTAAAAAGATGTCTTAATTTCCTGAAACTAGGAGATTTTGTGTGCTTCAGCAGAAATACTACTAAATTGAAGCCACAAAAGCACTAGCATCAGCAAATCTCTGCCCACAAAAACCGGAGTGACGTGTAGCGGAGGAATAACCACCTCAGTTTCAGCTTCATCAGCAGTGCTCACGTTTGTCTGTTTGCTTGTCTTATATTTATATTATTTCCTTCCTTCATTTATTGTCCACCCTAGAGAGACAAGTACATATGTGGCCTGGTAACCCTTTTCCCATAAAAATAGCTTAAAGGGAACCCTGAGCTTTCAGAGTGATCCCAAACTTTAGTGTGTGCCCTCAGCCCTGAGCCAAAGGGTATTACTCTAGACAGTGAACTAATTTTCATCCAGCACGGCACAAGGCATTCCTCAGAACCTGCCCTGATTACGGCAGCTCTGTCAGTTAAGATGATTACTCTGAGCTGCTTTAATATTGCCTGAGTTGACCCGCGAAGCCAAGGCTAAGTGCAGCTAGAATGACAAAGCCATAGGCAAGAACGAAGGCTACCTACGTTAATGACCTTTAAGAATTTAGTGGCATTTTGGGGCTGGGGACATACTTTGGAAGTGCAGCGTCCTGAGTTCAGTCCCTAGCACCAAAAAAAGAAAAGTGAGGAAAAAAAATAATTTAGTGGCATTTGGGACTCTTGAAGTCAGGTTAAATAATAATAGTTGAAAATAATGCAAACCTGTGGTTCTCACAGTACTTGATTTGCCCAGTGAATGACATCACAAAATGAAGTCCAGAGCTGCACAATGGCATATGCTCAAAGTATGCAAATGTTGCTCACTGTCAACTGATGTATGTTACACTCCATCATATTTGTGGCTCTCATTTATTGATGAAATTCAGACTTAGTACTACCCATAAGAAGGGGTACAATCATCTCAAAGACTAAGTTTGAAATACACAGAGTCTTATAAATGAAAGACTATAGGTCACAAATTAGTTAAGTATATTCTTGTGATGCCTTGCATCTCTACTGACTAGCGAGAGTGGACTTAGCATTTTTAGAAAAAGCATCTTGTGGACTGAGATTTTCCTGAGTTGAAGAATACTTCTTACTCAGAATTCTTACAGAATAGAGTAATGTGGATATTTTTTACATGCTTCTTTTCTGGAGCTTTTCATGTTGAAAAACTTGTACATAAGTTAGAAGTGGGCCATGGAATTATAGTTGGTGAATTATGTGCTAAAATCTTTGAAACAGTAGTAGGGTTCATAGTCTGGAAGTAAAGTACCTTTAACTGTGAAAATCCTATATATCATGATGTTTTGGTAGAAGGTGTGCAATAATCTATACAGTTCATTATATCTGAGATAGTTTCTCAAAGATTACCTCCTGACAGATTACCTTCTTCCATTCATCTTCATCGTGCTTGGGGATAAGGTTTGCTAATTTCTCTCTCCTCTGTTTTTCATTCAAGGGATGAAATGCAGTGCATTAATGGAGATTTAATGGAACTACATTCACTTCTGTCTATGAATAATGTGAATTATAGTACTGATCCTATCAGTGAGGTAAGCCTATCAATTCATCTTTGAGACTTTATTGCATTTATATAGATTATTCCCAAAGTAAAATGATAAATGACAATTGGAACTGATAATATTAGGGCTGGGATTCAAGTACTTCTTACTTTGGCTTTTAAATCCATTTAATATATGTATGTATGTATGTGTATATATATATATATATATATATATATAATTTTTTATTTTTCTATCAATTTTGTATTTTACTTGAGTTTATTTGTACATTTTACATATACATTATGATTGTATTTAACATTAAAAATTTGTACCGATATTTGGATCAGGTCTTTAAACTGGAGGGAGCTGACTTTTTAAAGTTTTTTATATATTCTAGATAGTAGTCCTTGTCTAAGGAAGAGCTGATATAATTTTTCCCAGCTTGTAGGTTGTCTTTTTCTTCTGTTGATGGTTTCTTTTGATGTGCAGAAGCTTTTTAATAAGATGTAAACCCAATTGTTGATTCTTTTTGCTAGTTCCTGTGCTACTGAGGTTTTGTTCATAAAGTCTTTCCCTATCCAGTGTCTCTAAGTTAAGCTGTCACTATTTGCTGATGGCATAATAATGTATACAGAAGATCCCCAAAACTCAGACAAAAAACTATGTGACTTAATCACCAGGTTCAGTACAGTAGCTGGGTATAAGGTCAACACCACAAAACCAATAGCCTTTCTATGCACAAATAATAAACTCACAGAGATACAAATAGAGGAAACAATTCCTTTCACAATAGCATCTAAAAAAATAAATATCTAGGGCCGGGGAGTTAGCTCAGTGGTTCCTGTGCCTGTCTTGCAAGCACAGGGCCTGGGTTCGATTCCCCAACAACCACATACAATACTGGGCGTGGAGACTCACGCCCAGCAGCAACCAGTACCACATACCACAGTGCCGGGCGTGGTGGCTCACGCCTATAATCGCAGCACTCGGGAGGCAGAGGCAGGAGGATTGCTGTGATGTGAGTTTGAGGCTGAGTACACGGCCAGCCTGAACTACAAAGCAAGACCCTGTCTCAAAAAAAAAAAAAAAAAAAGAAAAAATAAATAAAAATAAATAAATAAATAAATAAATATCTAGGAATTAATCTAACAAAGGGGGTAAAGTCCTCTACTCCAAAAATTACAGCACTCTGAAAAAATGATCAAAGATGGTATTAGAAAATGGAAAGACATCCCTTACTCCTGGGTAGGAAGAACCAATATCATCAAAATAGCTGTACTACCAAAAGAACTATATAGATTCATTACAATCCCAGTTGAAATGCCAACAGCATATTTCACAGAGCTAGAGAAAATAATCCAAAAATTCATCTGGAACCACAACAAATCTAGACTAGCAAAATTAATTTTAGGTAACAAGGACATGACAGGGAGTATCAAATCCCCAATTTGAAACTATACTGCAAAGCCACGGTGAAAGAAAAATAGCACATTACTGGCAAAGAAACAGACCTGAGAATCAGTAGAACAGAGTAGAAGACACATAAACAATTCCAGACCTACTAAGTCATTTCATCTTTGACAAAAATCAAACATCCTCACTTGAGGAAAGATAGCCTCTTTACTAAATGGTGCTGGAAAAACTGGGTTTGAGTCTGCCAAAGATTAGAGCTAGATCCATGTTTTTCACCACATACCAAGCTAAAATCAAAGTGAATTAGAAACCTAAATATTAAAACAGAAATACTAAACCTGCTAGAAGATAGGTTAAGTAGAATATATAGAGTTTTATGTCTTGGTTTCCTAGCCAGAAAATGAAGAAGTTATATTCCCCTCCCCCATAGTAGTCTTACAATTTCTCTGATATATAGTGGTTTTCCTGCTCTAATCACTTAAAAGTAAGCAACACGAAAATATCCCTTTATGCAGAATTATGCTTTGGTAATAGCTTCTTATGTGTTCAAAGTTCTTCTTGTCACATATCTCTCATTGTTGGATAAAATCCTTTTTCCCTATGATAGCAGTAGCTTTAAAATTTTAGAGGACCTTGCTTATAATTCTTTTCCTTTCTTTTCAGATGATGAGTTCTGAATTTCCGGATTTGATAATTAATGAAAATGAAACTTTATTTAATATGGAAATTATGGAAGGAACAACTGTAAGACAAATTTTATACATTTTATTACTTTTTTACCCTATCCAAGTGTGAGGTCCTATACTGTACATTTACTGATAAAGACTGCCATAATAGTAGATTATTAGCAGGAAAGCTTTTGAGTTAAGTGAGTGAAAGAGGGTGGCTTACGGCATGCCATGTATATTCTGTCACTGTCCTATTCATGCTTTTTTTCCTCTGCCAAACTATTGACTATTTACAGGAAAGTTCAGCCTAATTAATAAATGTTTTTCAGCATTTTACTGTAGTAAATGTAGTATTTTCATACTAGGTAGCCAGAGACCTATGTAGTGAAGTACAAATTTTTTTATACATTTGAAAAGAGCTAATGGTAAAAATAATTAATAATCCAGGCACAGCTGTGCACCTTTCATCCCAGCTAACTCTGAAGGCTGAGGTAGGAAGATCATGTGAGTCTAAGGATTCAAGACCAATCTTGGCAAAATAGTGAGACTCTTCCAAAAATAATTCTTTTCATCAAACTGTTACTTTTCTTGGAAACCGCTTTATTTATAAATTATATAATTTAGAGAATCTCCTGTCCTGGTCAAAAACTGGACTTTGTATTCAATTAAATAGAGTTAAATACATCCTATTACAGTGACATATGCACACCAATATTTATAGCAACAAAATTCCAAATAGTTAAATCTTGGAAGGAGGCTACATGCCCATCAATAGATGAGTGGATAAAAGAAGTGCAGTATTTACACACAATGCAGTACTCTTGTACTGTAAGGAATGGTAATGTGCGTCATCTGTCAGAAAATGGATACACCTTGAGACCACAATGTGAAGTGAAGGAAATCACACACATAAGATTAAATAGTTCGTGGTTTCTCTTGTATGAGAAGCAAAGAGAAAAAATAAAAGATAGACAATAAGAAGAAGAAAGCTAGATCTTTTTCAGATAGGAAAAGAATCAAGAGATGGAAGGAAGGAGGAGAAACGGTGATGAAAATATAATTGAGATGTGTTCCATACATGCGTCAACTCCACACAAGGAATGTAAACCTTATGTTCTGCAAACATGTACTGATTTTAATAGCATATGTTTTAATGTTATGTATCATGCTGAATAACAGAACTTCTTTGAGATCTTGCCTCTGGTCTCCAAGATCACTAGGGAGAGTATTTAAGGGACTATTTTAAGAAACTTGTCCGACAGAAAAAATCATGACCAAATTAACAGATTAACACATTACTCATGTGGTTGATTTTCTTAAATTTTATGCCATATTTTAGGAGACCCTTCCCTGTCATTTATGCTATAAGTTTGTGGGCATGGATAACATTTTAATGAGAACATCTGACCTAAGGAGTGTCTGTGCATTTAACACTGTTATAGACAAATACCTGAATATTAAATGCACCATTGAATACAAATTGAACTGGTGACCAGATTTCACCTATATGAAGAAATTATGCATTCTGACTGGACACAGTAAGGTGCTAAATGGCCATATTTGTAACTGGAAGGCAAAAGAGGGCCAAAAAATTGGGCATCTGGGTTTTTAAAAAAAATAATTACCTCTTTTTTTTTGTTGTTTTTTTTAGTTTTCCTTTTTTCTAATTCAAGTCTTTATTGGTACATTATGAATACACATCATCATCACATTCAACACTGAGAGTTTGTACCAGAATATAACATAGCTTAATTCTCATTTTTCCCCTTCCCCTTCCCACTGTATAACCCCCTACCCCCATATACATAAGCTTTGTTTCCTTTTTTATTACTATCACCTTCTTTTTCCCTTCGTAATTTACCCCACTTACCTCTTCATTAATCTCTTCAACTTCCTGTCATTATCAAGAAAATAGATAATTTCTCATAACATTGTACTTACAGGTTCCTTTCCCTTAGCTTATGGTAAAGTCTTATAGTTGCTATTTTAAGCAAAGTGGAAACCCATAGCTCCTTTCCTCACTTAGACAAGATCTCCAGATGGAACCACTTATTTTTTGTCACTGATGAGTAAATAATAAAGCTAGATCCTCAGAGAATCAGTACTTTTTGTATTGCTTATCCAAGATGACTTTTAAAAAAGTGTTCTTTTCTTTCTGCCAGGCATACTAAATGTGTCAGATAAGTCCTACCATTCTGGTTCAAAGACTTAGGTTCAAGTGTCATATTTACTACATTTACTTCTGCCTTGCAGAAAACATTGTCCAGTATTAGCTCAAACTAAATGACAACTAGACCTACACTGTATAGTTGGCTCTCACTGCATTATGAATTGATTTTCCTTCTATGTAAAAAGCAGTGAGTAAAAACAAAGTACGTGGAACATTTCTTCCTCTATTTCATTAATCCTTAAAGGATAAGCTTATTTTCTGGATCTAGGATTGAACACAGCACCTACACCTGCTGAGCACACACCCTCACCTCCAGCTCTAAGAGATAGGCTTTTCCCCCACGTATATAACTTCATCTCTTCATGTCTGAGAGTGTTTTTTCTTCCTATGTAGGGCCTAATGGAAAATGTCGAAGAGATTTGTGTACCTGGTGCCACTGAAAAAGAAGGTATGAAGAGGGATTAGAAAATTGCATGTTCTAGTCACAGCCCAAAAATTACTCTCTATAGATGATATAGGCAGATAATTTAACTTCCTTGAACCTGTTTGTTCTTGTAAGACCTAAGAATAATTCCTTCTTGTTTTATAAAGTTTTATAAAGTCTATTGAATGTTAAATCAGATAACATATATGAAAGAACTGTATAAACTACCAAATAAACTTGAAGGAGACTATATTATAATGTCTCTGTTTTTAAAACAAAAATCATAATGAAAGAAATCCTAAAAGGATGTGCTATGATGAGTTTGGGATTTTCAAAAGAAGGTCTTTCTTAGAAAGTACATTCTTCGTTGTGACTAAACTTAATCCTCCATAATTAAACTAAGATTTTAAGAGAAGAGAATCCTGAAATACTTATATTCTAGTTGTTAGTGTTATTCATAATTCCAGAACAGATTTTGATGTAATTACACAATATTATTCTGTTGTAGAGGGATTATTCTAAAAATATTGAAATAGTAGGAATAGTAAAAAAGTCCGATATTAGCTTCTAAGAGGTAAACACATATTAGTCATGGTTAAGATGCTCCTCCAGTAGCAGATCTGGATAATGTGACTCAGGACTGGAAAGTTAACCCCTATTCTGTTCTGGGATGCATTTAACAGCACAAGACCTGTAAATTATACTTTGTCTTAACCCTGTCCTTTCACATTATGTATAATAAAGCACTGTCTTTCTACAGACATGCAGGAGGCAAACTACGATGAAAAGACCATATCTTCTTCCTTAGAAAAGATGCTGATAAACGGTTTTGGAGAAGAACGTCAAGAGTCTAGTGAGCTCATTTCAGATGAAGTGAAGAACACCCCAAATGTCTTAGCACATTTGTCTGACCATGATTACATATAAAATACTTCTTCTGGATAATATGTTAGAAATATTATTGAAAATGTTATGTGAACTTATGTAGGAAAACCAGTAGAAAGTGAAAACTAGTCCCCTTCCTTTATAACTCTGTTAGCAATCTCCTTGAACAAGCCATTACATACCTAAGCAAAATATCATAGCTTCAATGAAACTCAAACCACATAAAAAAGACAAGAAATGTATCAAAGTTAGATTTTTTTTAAGCCCTTTTGTTTTAAAGCAACATTCTTCTAATATTTACTGTCCATAATAGAAATGTGTGTTAAATACCACAAACTACAGTAGTTTTCTAAATAAATAGCAAATCTGTGTAGCTAGTTTCTGCTTATAGGAAAAAATATGTCATGTCATCCCATCCTAGAATTTCTTGAGACAGGTGTCTTTGAAAAGCAAGATCATTTTTAATTCTGAACAAGATGACTCTGAAGTTTTCCCTAAATTTTAAAGGTGCATTAATTTTATAATTACCATGTTTTTATTAGTTTGAATATACAGTTTTTAATTCCTGAGAGAAATAAAATGTTCAACATAAAACATGGGATTATACACACTATAAGAATTCTGAGATGTTCTAACCAAATTCTTCCCCGAAACATAAAGAAACCTAAGAACAAGTTATTAATTAAACATTAAAATGGGATCTTACAGCCAACCATTTTTCAACCATATTTCCCATCTACGTAGTTGCATGAAGTTCATTGTGGAGTGTATGTAATTGTTTTATCATTAACTTTGCTTCAGAAATAATGTTTTTAATCTACTTAGTTTGTATACAAACTTCCTACAAAGGCATTCATATTTTCCCACCCAGAGAACACTACCACACTTAAATCATAGACCAAATATTTCATAGAGAAAACATAAACCTGTGCAAGAATCTTGGTGTTCAGAATGAATACACCAAGATAATTTCTTGAAGAGAGCAATTTGTACCACTTTTCTACTCTTTTAATTTCCTTCCACTAACTTGTATCTACAAATTTAAGCATTTTGTACTTCCTTTGTTTTATAGAGTTCACATGCACTTGCAGTGAACTCATCACCAAAGGAAAAGAAGGATTTTGTCACTGTTCTTAACCATTATATTTTAAACGGAGTGTGCTCCCTTAAGTGTGATGTTTTATGCTTTTGTAACTCTTAAGAAAGTTCAGTGTTCACTTTATTGAGCATTTTATGTGTATTGTTAAGTATTCACATACACGAGTGAGTGAAACGCAGTTTATAAATTGTCAAAACTTTGTCACCATGTCATTTCATATATTACTTACTTAAAATTAATAAAGAATTTAGCTTGCATTTCAGAGTGTCTTTCTTCTGATAGTAGGTGGCTTTATAACCCCAAAAAATGCAGCTTCTAGACTCCATGTGCCTATAGGTATGAAAATCTCTGTAAATTCATATGAATTTATGTTTGCACTATGTTAGCCCTTCAAAAAAATCTCCTAGACTGAGTTTTCTCTAATTGTATGATTCTGTGCATAGTAAAAACAACATCACAGAGCCATGTGACGGCAAACATGTGCAAAACTAAGGTGATTTGATGGGTGCTTATGTGAGAACCAGAGGTGTACTACAGAATTCATCCTTACAGACTATTTAAGAATTCTAAAAAATACTGTAAACAAATTGGGAGTTGGATAGCGTGGGTGTCTCTGGGGTTACAAAAAGGAAGAAATGGGAAGTGTGCACAGGTCACAGTAGTGCACACCGCTAAGCCAGCTCCTCGGAGCTGAGACAAGAGGGTGGCAAGTTGGAGGTCAGCCTGATGATTGAGATTGAAGACTTTCCAAAATCTAACACTTGGGAAGCTATCAAATGTATTCTTTCCCCAGGGCCCACAGCCTCGACTACATGAGTAAAGAAATAGTGAACACAGTTTACTACCACACTCAAACCAAAGACCAACTGGCCTAGGGCACTTCATGTCTAAGAAGTGAATACTAAACCCAGGATTTTCTTTGATTTGCGGAAAGTTTTTTGTTCTTGGTTTTTTTCTAAACTCATCACCACATTGCTTTAGACAGTGTGTAGAAGGGAAGAGAATCGCTGTGTTAAGTGGTAAGGCTATCGCACAGTAATCTCAGTGAACTGTCCTAGTGTCTGATCACTAAGTTTTAAGAATATGGATTTCTCTGTTCTCCTCTGAAAGAGTCAAGGTTCCTTCTTAGCCAGGCAGATATTCAACTGCTTTCATTGGCATTTGTTATCAGGGTACATGACTGAGAAAAGTTGAAATATTCCACTGGGCAATGAAGATGTAAATGAGTCCTAGCATTGTATGTTATATATTGTGAAATAGAAAATGCTCAATGTAAAATAAGGTGAAAGGGGACAATGTTGAGATTGTAACAAAAAAGTAAGGAAACAAATTTTATGTATATGGGGAGGTGGTAGGGTGGGTAGGGCTATGGGAAAAAATGATAATTAAGTTGTGTCTTATACTGGTACAAATCCCCATTATGGAGTGCAATCATGATGTGTATATTTAATGTACCAATAAAGATTTTAAAAAATGGAAAGACAAAAAAAATTTGGTTACATAAAATACTGTAGCTTCTCCTCAAATTAGAAACACTCCCAATTCTGAAATATATAATGAAACATATTTTAATATTAACTTTGTTTTTTTTTTTTTTTAGTTTTTTTTTGAGACAGGGTCTTGCTTTATGGTTCAGGCTGGCCCTGAGCTCAGCCTCCAACTCACATCACAGCAATCCTCCTGCCTCTGCCTCCAGAGTGCTGGGATTACAGGCGTGAGCCACCACGCCCGGCACTGTGGTATGTGGTAGTGGTTGCTGCTTGGCGTGAATCTCCACGCCCAGTATGGTATGTGGTTACCAGGAGATCGAATCCAGGTCCTTGCGCTTGCAAGACAGGTGCCAGAACCACTGAGCTAACTCCCCGACCCCAATATTAACTTTCTTAATGAAGGCTTAGAAGCTACTAACAGCTGCCCTTAGAATTCCAAATTCTGAAAAGTAGCCTCTTGGGTCGAGAGTGTAGCTCAGTGACTCTGCTGCCTGCCTGGCAAGTGCAAAGTCCTGAGTTCGATCCCTGGTACTACAAAAAAAGAATGAAAAAAAGAGAGAGAGAGAGAGAGAGAGAGAGAGAGAGATCTCCTTTCCCATGACTGCAACAGTCAATTCTTGTTCCACTTCACTATCATACGAACTGTGGCTCTCATGGCCAATGTCAAAGTCATTTTCATCATCCATGCATGAGTAATCTGATGATTCAATTTGACCTCTCCCCAGACTAGCAAATTTTATTTTTCATGTGCCATTGTACTGAGTTGGGCTACTCTGACTAGAAACACTGTTTTAAAACACTTTTTAAAAGGCAAATCCTAGGGCCAGGGATTTAGCTCAATGGTTGTGGTGCCTGCCTTGCAAGCGCAAGATCCTGAGTTCATTCCCCTGTAACCATATTCAGCAGTGCCAGGCATGGTGATTCACACCCACCAGTAATGAGTACTACATACCACAGTGCCAGGGATGGTGGCTCAGGCCTATAATCCCAGCGCTCAGGAGGCAGAGGCAGGAGGATTGCTGTGAGTTTGAGACTTGCCTGGGCTACATAGTGAGCTCAGGACCAGCCTGAACTACAAAGTGAGACCCTGTCTCTAAATAAATAAATAAAAGCAAATCCTAAACACACAGAAATTTAGTGGTAAGTAAAACCTGTTGCTGCTTTAGAGCTTCTGTACACACCTCACTATGTGTCTACCTAGCAGGTGAATGAATGCATACGTGGGATTTTGCTTTCCCCACGTGCAGCTACTGTGAGTCACACTCACATTCCATTGTGATGAAATGCAGGTTCTAATAACAGAAGAGTAATGTGGGTACATTTTAACTCCTGTGCTTCTCAGATAAACAAAATTTGTTAGAGCATTACATGGATGAAAATCCTGATTTGACACTTTTGCACACACACACACACACACACACACACACACACCCCTTGCTGTTCATCATATCAAGGAGATAAACACAAAGATTGCCTCTATATCCCACAGATGCAGCTACTGCTGCCGGCCATTATGCTACAGTACAAATTTTTAGTAGAAAAGTATGGGGTGGATTTTTGTAACCCAATATAGCTCTATGTTATATATGTACTTTGGGGTAGGTAAGGCTTTTCTTAATTTTGTGATCAAAATGATATTAATCATATTACTTTCTTTGTTTCTTGACTTTCACTACTCTTTCAAGTGTCTATTCATATTTCTCCCACACTTCTGTGCTGCACTGCAAAAGTGAGGATTCCATGGAAATATTGCCAAAAGCTTCCTAGTCTAATTTTTTAAAAATTTTATCCTGATATTGTTTGTTTTATAACAAATATACATTACAAAGAGTTTGCTAGAACATTTCTTAACATTTCAAATAACATTGGTTTTAATAAAATAAATCACAAAACTAAATAAAAAACCTCAAATAATATCCCTTTGCATACTGGATAGTGTTACATTAATAGTAGTACTGGGACCTGCCAGAGTGGGAGGGCATCCAAATTATAAAATTTCTTTCCATGCCAGTGGCCTCTGTATCTTGACCACATGCTCACAAAAGATATTTAGTTTAATTTCTTCTTGTGTGTCTATATCAGAAGGGGGAGAGGAAGCAGAGATGCTAGTATCTGGACATCTGGCTGGTTATATTTTTATTCACAGTAACTCAAATGACATTTAGTCTGATTAAACAGTGTTTCTTAAACATGGCCAAGCACTGGAATCAGCTGAAGAAGTTCACAAAACACTGATGTCTGGAACCTACTCCTAAAGATGTCAGTTTAATCTGTTTGAGATAATATTTTACTTAGGAGCTTTTAAAGGAAGATCCCCAGATGCAAATTCCACTAACTGCAAGGCCTTAATAATTTTCCTTTGCAGTGGCTTCCATGACAGCATTGAAATTATTATGAGATCTGTGTATACTGAAAAGACACTTGCTGGTGAAAAATTTTAACTACCTCATATAGCTCAGCAGAAGCACAGTGAGCCAGTTTTTTTTCACAAATAGGTAGGCCTGTAGATTTCTCTTGCCCTGTCTGTTTTTGATTGTCTTGTCTGTCTTTGTCTTGTCTGTCCTTACCTTATCCTTAGTGCCAGCCAGGAGTAGCATTACAGAAAACAATAGTAACAATTTAAGATCACTTTTTATATACATGGCAGTCAGCACATATCAAGGAGGAAATTGTTGGTGACCTATGCAAAGCCAAGAATTGATCCTACTGACCTTAAGTCTGTCTTGATTGTTTCTCTTGACTTGGTTTCTCTGACTCTCAATTTCACCCTGTTGTGACACTACTCTGGCTGCCCATGTTCTACAGGAATAGAAGTTTGACTTCACTGTCACACCAGAAAAGCCATTTTTCCATCTCAATTGAGCAAAATACTCTCTGAAAGTATCTGCACTCCCCAACTCCCCAGTCATGGAGTTGACTATTATAGCTTTGTGGAAAATAGCTACTAGGTAGAAAAGCTGTGAAGTGTTCTTCAAGAAATGTTCAAGGCTATTTCACAATATATAACATACAATGCTAGGACTCATTTACATCTTCCTTTTCTCATACCAGAGAAAAGATGCGATATGTACCTATCTGTGACCTATTTATTTCACTTATGAGGATATCCTCAAGGTATGTCCATTTAAGTAGAAATGATTCAAACTTATCATTTTTTATAGGAGACCATGATTTCTAAAGTACAGCTAATGAAACTGGAATTATACATCATAGAGAAGAAAATAGTGATATAGCACGTAACTACTCACTGTTAAAACTTTAATGTGCCTAAGAGGCCAAAGAAAGGGTTTAATACACTACAACTATTTATTTTTCTAATCAAAAGTGATCTCTCTCCTTTATACTTCTGGACTATCATTTCATGTACATTAGAAGACACATGCAATCTAGAATTGTAGTTTGTTGCTGTGTGTCTACTCTGGAGTCTAGATTTCCTCAAAGCAGGAATGTTTTATACTCATTTTTGTATGACCGGTACCAGCTTCTGGTCAGGCACATAGTGCAAATCCAACAATGGAATTAATGAGAATGTGAGCAAAAGAATGCACTTTGTACTGGTGAATAGTTTTAGAAATTGGAAAAAGTTTCTAAAAAAACTAAAGTAAAGCTGGGCATTGTGGTACACACTTGTAATTCTAGCATTTGGGAGGCTAAGGCAGGAAGAATGGGACTACACAGTGAGATCCTGTCTCAAAACACCAAGATAAATAATATCATAGAGTTGTTCCTTAACATGTACAGCCTCTAAGTTTTTAAGGGCTCTTTTGAATCCTATTTGAGCACTAAAGCATGAGTAAATGAACTGCAAGGTCTTAGAATATTCATTAGCTCACTGCAAAAATATTGAGTTTTAAATAGTCTTAAAAATAGTTCTAGGTACTTATGACATACTAATAAACACTATAGATAAAACATTCCCTCATACAATTTATATTCTAACAGATAATAAAAATTAGAATTAAATTATGTTCCCCACTCTTGCCTTCTTCATACTTGAATGTCAAGATTATTTAAGTACAGGTTTAAGGTCTTTGATAATAAAACCAGAAGATGAGGAAAAAATGGTACAGGGGTTTGAATACTGAGAAATGACTATCAAAGTAGAACATCTGAGATAAATGTAAGTATTGATTTAAAATATCAAGGTCCAAGTGAAGTAGTTCAGATCTGACACACACTGAACTTCAACAAGAAATTTCCCTACTACAATAAGGAGGAAAAAGCAGCATAATGAAGCATCTGAAAGTTATGACCAAAGAGAGGAAGAGTGTTGCTTCCCAGATTAGGTATGTGATAGCAGGAAGCATGAGCGTAGAGATAGGAATAAATTCTGAACATTTATATTGATCACATTCACAAAAAGATATCATTTGTGTTCATCTAGCCTTTGTCAGCTTTTATTAAAGAGAGACAGACAGAGACAGAG
>PVIR01027730.1:0-22621 GCA_004026965.1 Petromus typicus | reverse complement strand
ACAGGCATGAGCCACCACGCCCGACACTGTGGTATGTGGTACTGATTGCTGCTGGGCATGAGTCTCCACACCCAGTATTGTGTGTGGTTACCGGGATCGAACCCAGGTCTTGTGCTTGGAAGACAGGCGCCGGAACCACTGAGCTAACTCCCTGGCCCATGAGATTTTTTTAAATTGAAATCTTTATTGGTATATTACATATACATATATATATATATCATGATTGCACTCCACAATGAGAATTTATGCCAGTATATGACACAACTTAATTCTCATTTTTTCCCATAGCCCTACCCACCCTACCACCCCCCTATATACATAAACTTTGTTTCCTTTCTTTTTTGTTATAATCTCATTATTTTTCCTCAAAGTCACAAGTGTGAAGCTCTCACGATGGCACTGATGTCCTGACACAAAGAGAACAAACAAGAGTTAGGCTTTTCTTTATCATGTGAAGGAGCAGCATAGAGATGCCTACCTGTCCCCCAGGAGAAAGCCTTGAGCAGACCCATCCCACCAGCACTCGATCTCAGCCTTGCTTGTGCAGAATGTCGGGAACGATGACCCTGCACCCGGCTCTGGTATTTTGTTATGGCAGCCGGAGCATCACACCTGTGGTGAAGAAGAATTTAATCTGCTGGTCTACAGTTCCTTTGATTTCTGTTTCCTCTACATGTTTGGAATAATGTCAACAGTCCAATCCCTCTCTTGTTAAGAGCTACTGTCGAGGGGATGGGGATATTAAACAACACCATAGGCCCCTGTGTGCGGACAGGAACACTGCAGGTCAGAGTTCAGTCCAACTCCAGTTCATGTTAGTTTATTACGTCAAATAGATGTTTAGTTTTGTTGCAGAAAATCCACTGAAAGGTAAAGTGTAGCCTGTCTGCTGCTTTCCTGTAGCATTCCTTAGATGAAACCTCACAAAGTCCAGATTTTAGCCCCAGGGTGCAAACAAGGAGAATTTAATCTCCAATTTATGCTGCTGGTGTTGTTACATTAAGAAAGTGAATGAAGTTGGCCAGCTAGCTATCTGTGAAACTTCTCTAAAATCTCCGAATGCCTTTTCCAAAAACAACATTAATATTACTTTTTTTTTCCTTAGAGGTAGCAAAGTTAAGAGTGGAAGGATACATATTTACACATATATTTTGTTTTAGATTACTAGAGAAGTTTTAAATCTTGAGCAGTAAAGGTAATGGCCATTAAAAATATGCTATGTGCTATTTTTCCCTTTAATACATTTTTTTCCAAATCATGTTTCCCTCCCCACTAAAACATACACTGCTCTTTGATTTAATTTGCAGAATCTGATTTCAGTGTTCTCATAAATTTGTACAAATTAGACACATGCACGCGCACACACCTGTTTCACCCCAAACTGACCGTGCATTCCCCATGACTTCACTCTTGGGAGGACAGCTTTATTTCCAGAGGCTTTGGGAATTCTGTTTACTTTTCTTCATTAGAAATAAATGGATATTAAGGATCCTGCCAAGTCTTCCAAAAGTGCTCTTTGAATTCTAATTAATAGTTTGGGGAAAGGTCTTTGAATATTCGAAGAGCAGTAAGAGTAAATGACAGTGGCATCTCTATAGTTTCAGAAACATCTGATAGCTGCTGACTGCTAGGCACATTTCATCACCATTTCTTTCTAGCAGACAGAATTCATTGGTCCTTTGTGCAGTCACTAGTGCACTGAAAGATCAAAGGCCTGGGCCCGCCTTAAGCCCTCGTTGGAGTGTTGCCTGGGGAGGGAAATTCAAGAAGGGAATGTTTCAGTGTGTTCGGAATGCAAATGGCGTTGCCACCTATGTCAAGGTAAGTCTAGAGGACAGAAGTTTCCCTCGGCCAGTACCTAAGAGGCCATTCTGCCACATTTCCCCTTGAAGTTTAATTCATTTCGGAATTTTAAGGACTAGTTTAATGACACGTAATAAGTACTGTGCTATAAAGGCTGATAGATATTTGTTTAACTCTTCTTGGGCAGTAGGCTCTAGGTTATAATGCCAGTTTAGCTATCTATGTATATCAACACCACAACAGTCTTTTAAATTTTGACTTTATTGAACCAGTAAAGGAAATATTTAGAAAATGACAGAAACTACCCTGCAGTGTTTTTAGATAGACTTTATTGAACATGCACAAGCACCACAAATTAAGTAATCATTTTGATAATGATTTTAGTGCCTTCTGCCACGTGTGTGGCCACTTTAAGGTCCACATTTCTCTCGTTATCCACGGTTCATTTTTCTGTGGGCCTTATTAAAAACCGATAGTTTTATCTCCACCGTCAGTGCAGCGTATATTGTGTGCAAGTAGTTCAAATGTTTTCTACAGAACGTGAGGTCCTCTGACAAAATTTTAATTGTTCTGACACTACCTAGGAGGGTTTTACTTCCTTCCTCAGCCGCCTGATGTTCTTGCAGGACAATCTAACTAATTATAGCTACTGAAGTATGAGCCAGTCCAGAAAGTGTCTGTGAAGTCCAGAGCTTTGAGCTCCTTCTTGGACCCTTCTGCTTGCTCTTCTTTGCTATTGTGCATGGGAACCTGTGCTGACACAGAGAAGGTGAGATGAAGATGTAAGCAAGCACATGAACATCCCTGTCCTAAGGAGATTCATGATCTGCAGCACACTTTGGACAGACAAGAAGAAATTCTTGTTTGAGATCTTTGTGGGTTGTTACATCAAAATAACCTATGGTTTCCTGATTGATTTGGCTTCTCTTAAATATTCTTTGGAAAATGGTGTCCCTTTTACCTGATAGCTAATGTGACCTCTTTCTTTAATTGGAGAGCCTTATTTCTTTCTAAGGGCTATTTTGTTTCAGGTAATTTGCTTGCACTTTGGTTACTTGGATGTGAAGCAGATTAAGACCCATACTCAAAAAGAGGTAATTGCCTTTTAGAGATCCTGCTTGAAATTTAATTTCTTTTAATCACCAGAGTACTATCTGTGTAATCCCATTGGACATTCCTTACATGTCTATTAACATCATGATTAAGCCTCCTTATTCTGGATGCTATGTGAGCTACAAAGGTTTATTTCTTCAGAGAATAGTATGGTCACTGTAGATAAGCACTGCTATGGTTTACAGTTATACCTTGGTTTATGAACTTAATTTATTCTATGACTTCAGGCCACCTTTGTGCTTCTGTGGGAAAGATGGCCATGGTCATGTTTGTCACCCAATGTAGAGTTTGCCAACAGAAATGAAATTTTGCCAAATGCTTCTGTTTATAAACCAAATTGTTTGCAAGCAAAAGTGTTCATGACCGAAGTGCTACTGTATATCTAAAATATCCTCCAGAGCCTTCTGAGTTCCCAAGTGGGGCTTTGGAAAGTTGCTAAATCATAAGTGTGAGATACTGGCTCAGCCCACTGATTAGATTAGCATAGTTCTGGGTGTGGTTGAATGGATTTTCTGAGGACAGAAAACTGCCCAACCAATAGGCTTCTAGCCTGGAGAAAATAACAAGGGAAAGGAAGGCTCTGTGCTGCTGCTTTCTATCTACCATGCTATGGACTGCTTCTCCTCTGCCCTGCTGCCCTGCAGTGCAGCCATTCGACTATGAACTAGAAAAGCTGCACACTCTGAGCTAAAAGAAGCCTTTAATCCTGTGAATGACAGGTATTTTGTCCAAGCAATGAGAAAAGTAACTGAAAAATACACTAATTTATAAATTATCAGTGCTTGCCACAACTTTTTATAGTCTAATATTCAAATATTCTATTCTTTTTGGCATTCTTAGTGCTTGAAGATTTGTATGTGTAAAATGTGTGTTATGTCAAACAGCTAATTTTCATTTAAACAGTGAATCAATGCATTAATATTCAAGAAGAAATGAAAAATTAATTTAACAATGGAAAGTGATACAATGGTTCAAGAAATATTTTTTCTTTTTATAAATATGAGTAACAAATCTATGTTAGGTACACCTCATACTCTTTCTGCTATTGAAAAGGCATGAGGAATAAAGTGGTATAGAAAATCGCATTTTAAATGACACTAGTGCCAAATCATTTCTGATTTTATTCTTACCAGATAGTAAACCTTTTTTATTGTTCAAAAACCCATCCTTCAAAGCTCATTTCACCGTTTTTTGTTATTCAGCTATATATGTATGAAACAATTTGAAATGTCACAAAAATATTAATTTTAGTGGTGTTAATGTTACTAACTTCTGACCTCAAGCTGAAAATTTTCCCCTCAGAATCGCGGGAACAATGAAAGAGCTTCAGTGGAGAGTAAGTCATGAAAGAAGTCTTGTTCTTGGCCATAAATTAGAAGAAGCCCAAAGACTGTGCTCACAAATCAGCTTCTCACTTGTTGGGATGTGGAAGTCGGTTGATGAGTGAGGCAGAAGGAAAGATTGTTAGAGGGGTGGGGGGAATAGTGTGTCTTTTCCAGAAAAGGGTAGAGATTTTCCAGGAATGTGGGTGCCATTTCTTTTTTTTTTTTTCTCTCCTATGGTTCTTTCTTGTGGTAGTTGTGCCAGTTGTTAATGGTGGTAGACCTGGGACATGGAATTTTAATGTATTAGTATAATGGGATGACAAGGAGCTCAGAGATGATCATTAGGAGACCATGACACCCTTCACAGTGGAAACTGGTCTTGCTTGGTTTTATTCAGCCTTATTTTAGAAACTCTGTAGGTGATTAACTTCCTCATTTGGAGGACATGGACAGCATAGTTAATGTATCATGTAAGCCATTTTTACAGAAAAGGAATGGTTGTAGTCTGGGAATAAACATTTTGCTGCTTGTAAACTTCAGTGGTGGTAATAGAGAGATAGAATGAATTTTTCCACTTTTAAAGTTGTTTTCATATTTCCTGATTAGCCTTGTTTGTGAAAACCCAATAATGACAGTATTTCTGGGGTGGACAAGGGAGACGTGGGTTCTAAATCAAACTCTTCCTACCTGACTGTAGGGCCTACACATGCAATCAGTTATTCTAGGTCTCAACTTCCTCCCCTGTAAAGAGAAAAATTTCAGCTAGATTATCTTTAGGTCTCTTCTAGCACTGATATTTTATTCCTTCAACACTCAAAGCGTCTAATGACAACATCTGGAATCGATTCAGAAAGGAAAGCGTAATCATACCATTCTCCCTCATTCTCAAACTACTATAACTTTTCATAGTCACAGAATATCCCTTCTCATATGATACCATAAATTCAGAAGATTACATTGGGCTTCTCTATAACTTTTTTCTAATGGGCTAAAGGAAATTACTCCAATTGAATTGGCATGCTCACAAACAACCAATCTGTGAAATCAAGGGACTTCACACAATCTACTTTACTTAAAACATGTTTCTAAAGGGCCCATAGCCTACTTGGGCCATTTACATAATTTCCCTTGTTTACAAGGAAAAAGAAAAATGCTTTCCCTTAAGTCTAGATGGAGAGTGAGTTAAATGTTGTAAAATGAATGTCATTTAGATGACTTGCTAAAAACGCTATCTATAATGCTATGAAGCCCAAACCATGGAAAATCTCAGAGATGATATTTCTTTGATAGTATTTAGAATTTTTTTCAATTTTAAGTTTTGAGATGAATATGTACCTATGGGGGATTGCCAAGAAAGGTGGAGGAAAAAATGAATGTTTAGATGGGATCCCCATAGGCTGTCTTTATGTTGGTCCCAACAAAACAGCAGACATAACTGCATCTAAGAACAGAGTGTAATTACAAATACCCTTCAGGATGCATAATATAATCTGACAGATAGCCACTCAGAAAGGAGAATATAACATAAAAAACAAAGAGGGAAAAAGAATAATAAAATATTTCCTCCAAAAGAAGAAAAGAAATATACGAATCAAGATATATTATCTACAGGTACAAATTCTCAATCAGGAATGTGATCATGATGTGTTCTTAAAATGCACTAATAAACTCAGTTTCTTGAAACAATAAATGAAATTTTAAAAGAAACAGAAACAAAAATAGGAACAAAAACAAATATAAAAATAATCAAGGGGTGTGTGTTCAAGTTCTCAAAATACAAAACCACCCCAAACAACACAGATAGAAAAAGAAAACAGAGAGACACAGAATCAAATCTAAATATGTGAGTTAAACTCCAGATGCCAGAGAACCTTAAGTTTGAACTCGACTGGATTAACAGACTCTGAGAGTGACGGGGTGAGGGTGTGGTCGTCATCCGGGGGTTAACCCACTGTTGTTCATGCCCAAGCGTGCCATTAGAAGTGAGGCCCAGCAGAGACAGTGGGGATATGTTCTGGAGGACATGTATCTTGCTGTTGCTCTTCCCCTGTGCTCAGCTTCCGATTCATCATGAAGTGAGAAGCGAAGCATTTCTCTGCATGTTCTTCTGCCTCAGAGCACAAACAGCACCTTCTTAAACCGTAAGCCTCTCTTTTATTTGCTGGTGTCCGGTAGTTTGTCCCAGAGGTGGCAACGCTGACACACTCTAACTAGAGTAAAGATGGTGGTTGCAGATTTTTTAAAAAGCAATTTTGATAGTTCTGTTTTTTTTTTTTTTATCCTTTGTTTCAGTCTTTCAAACCTAGATCTTCCTTTCTTCCAACTCAAGAAAGCCTCTCGTGGTTCGTTTTGGAATTTGCTGTGCTTGGTGAAATCTTCTAACCTGTAAGATGGGAATGGGAAATGGGAAGAGAACAGCATATTGCAACCATCTCTGATACCTCCTGTATGAACATGGAAAAATTTGTTTCACTTCCTTAGGCTTCTAGATTGTCTAAAAAATAAATCTACTGGAATCTATTTTCTCTCAGCTTTCTTTTGGCTTAGACTCCCACTTACATAGGATCTTGTCTATGTCACGGGGCTGTTTATCGTCGTAATCTCATATTTTGAATACCGTTGGGAAGTGCCAGGAAACTTAAATTTCATGTGCCATCCTTCTCTGACTACATATTCTGTTCCCATAGTGCCCCAACTACAGGAAATAAAGGTAAACTGTGTGCCAGGAACGGGTAGGAAAGTGAAAATGGAGTGGTAAGGGGATCAGTGGATCCGGGTTCAGGCGGGCTATGTCATCAGGACAGCTGACATCCGAGCTGACTGCTTTTGCCTTTGTGGTACTGGGCAAGACACATAAATGCTTGGGTTTTTCAAAGTTCTTAGAAAACACTTTGAAAGCATTTTGTAGAGATCATAAAGGAAAGAACAACAATAATGACAAATAAACTAGGGCAAATGATTGGTTTCTAGGGTCTGGCCGTGTTTTGAATGTGTTTTTCTCCAAAGATTTGTACACCAAGAGCTTGGTTCCCAGGGTGATGGTGCTGAGGTGCTAGAACTTCCGAGAAGTATCATCTGGTAGCAAGTATGAGAGTCCTGTGGGCACTACCTTCAGCAGGGTTAGTGCAGGGATCCTGACTCTAGACCAGTCCTCTTACAGTGTGCATCTGGTGTCTTGGCCCACTGGCTTCCTGTCTCATCAAGTGATCAGTTTGCTATGTGGGCCCAGCCAGAGCCAAACAGAAGTTAATACTGTGTTCTTGAATCTCCAACACGTTCAGCTAAATAAAACTTATTTCACTGAGAAGTATCTACCTATGGTATTTTGTTACACCAACAAAACCAGATAAACATATTATTAAAATAGAATACATGGAACAGACTAAAAAATATTTGGAATCTATAGAAAGGACAAAGAATATAGAGCTATAGATTTTACAGAGATTTTATAAATCAGTAATGAATAGAAAAATATATCTATATAAAATGGGTAATAATATGAATAGGCACTGTCTTGCTTGTTCCATACTTTAAGACATCAGTACAATTAGAAATGTCCAATAGAGACTCTGTTCACCAGTAACTATTTGTTTTCTGTTACTCCTAAGGTGCACGTCCCTTATTATAGAAAAGCCTGATTACTATGGTAGTTCATTTTTAGAAGCTTCCCTAGTACTGTCTAACAGACAAAGTCGGTTCTAGAAGTGTGCATTTGAGACGGCTCTTGCTTTGTGATTTTAGGTGCTCCACTGAATTCTACCTGTTAACCTAGAAAATGAGGTAACATCTGCTCAGTTTTTCTGACCAAAGACAGCAAAAAATAAAAGGGAGCCATGTGAGCACATTTTCATCTGTGTACCTCAGTAAGAATAACCTCTAATTGGAGTGGATCTTTCCGAATCTATCTCTACATACTTACATTTGATATGAGTTGCATTTGTTCTGTGGATTGAGCTGAGCACCCTTCTGTCTTTGCCTATCCTCTGGAAACATTTATCTAACATAGGAATGTTCTCTTCCTTTGAAAGCTACCAGGACTGTACAGCCACATGGCTGGACTAAGACTAATATAGACTTTGATTTGGGTAGGGATTTTGATCATGTTTCAGTAACTCTAAATATGTTTGCTTGATTTGAAAGTTGTTATGTTTAGTTGGACGAGCTGGTTCCAGGGCTTCCTCGGTCATAAGCGTCCTGCACCCGTCGCACTATGGGGGACCCAGCGGAGGATGGCAGGGAGTAGACTTAGTATTTTCAGTCTTCGTTTTCCTCATCTCACTTTGTTGTTATCACTTCCTTTACTACTGTTGCTGCTTTCAGATGAGTCCCAGTTTTTCCCGACTGCTCCTTTGCAAAAGCATCAGCCAAGATTCTTTAATATTAGTATAGAGGAGCAAAACGTAAATGTTACTGTCTAGCAACCACAGATTGATAATGATGACTGAAAATTAAAATAGTTAAAATGACAACCCGTTTCAAGGCTCCATGGTATAAGACCGTACTCCCCAGGTAAAGCTGCGGGTAACTTGGCCAATTGCCATCCAAAACAACCTGCAAAAATAAACACATCTCTTTCACTGTTTCATTTCAGAAATTCTTTTACATTTTTGTGTTTCTGAACTAACATTGAAATGCCAAATGTTATCACATCGCATACCACATATGACTCATTATGTAAGTTTAACAGCTAAACTGATATGTCTATGCTCCATTCAGAAAGACGTATGGCTTGATGGTGACCTTGTATCAAGGCCACATGGATACTGGCACCACTGAGCTAAATCCCCAGCCAGTAAATCCTGACTCTCACTTTCTGTTCTCGTAGCAGTCTGGTAACAACATGTTTGTAGACTGGCACAGATGTGTGGGCCAGCGCTGTGCAGTACTGTGCCCGGTCACCTTACTGTTGTGGAGGAGAGATTCCATCCACATCTATGCACTGCCTCTCTTATTTTCTGAATGGGATACTTTTGGATTTCTTTGAGTATCAGCCTCCGCAATGATTAGCTTATTTCCTTAGCTGTTTTCAAACATAGAGGCTTGAAATCAGACTTCTCAGTCCTGTGTTATCTTTCCTCTGGAAGGTGAGATGTCATCAGATATCCTTAGGTGGGCATTTTGCAACTTAAATTGCTTCCTGGATAATATGAGGAGGTAGCGATTCATTTAGACTTTTCCCTGAGTCGAAAGCAAAGATCATCTTTGGTCAAACTGGGTTCAAGCCCCTCAACTCATCCTCAGGGAGATGTCAGAGAGGGTCCGCAAGAAGGCAGGGTGCCTTCCCAGTGACACTTAATTATGTGTCTCCAACAGTTTATTGTAAGAACAGTGAAAACGATTCTGCATTCCCATTCTTCAACACTCACCCCTAGGTGATTAGTCTCACCCTCCCGTGCTTCTGCTCGCTTTTTATGCAGACCATTTGGAAAAGCTAAGGCCATTTTGCAAAAATATTTTAAAAAGCAAGTTCAATGTAAATAATTCCAATTAAATCTCAAACTTTTTATTTTGCTTCGTATTTGAAAGAAACTATTTTTCCTCAGAATATATTGTAACTATTTATCTTATTTAGTAAAATTCTAAAATTATATTTAAGAGAATAAAATGTAATGAACAAAAACGGAGCTCTTTATATTGTCCAAGTCAACTAGCCCTGTCTCAGGGCCATAATCACCAAGTGTTACAGGTTCTGGACAGAGTGAATTCATTAGTTTTAAAATGGTGAAACTTGTATGTCTTCCTTTTTGGCAATCACGAATGTAACGAATATTACTGATGAAATGGAAGATATTAAGAGATAGAAACAAAAACTTAAGTCATCCTAAATCCACCACCTAGACAAAATGAATTGCTGTATAACCTGCTAGCAATTATGCACAGATTTACCTAGAAATATGTTGAAGAAAATGTTTATTTTGCCTCTATGTGTGTATTTACATTTTTGTGCTGGAGATCAAACCGAGGGCCTTCCACGTGTGAGGCGGGCATTCTGTCACTGGGCATCTTTCCTCGGTCTGGGTGTGCTATTTTTAATCTGCATTTGCACTTCAGATTAACGACTTGTCCCCGCCAGCCTCAGCCTGGCCGGGGCGCTCTGTGTTCTGCTGCGAGTCAGTACTTTATGTAGAGCCACACTCCCGTATTGGATATTTATGTCCTTTCCCACCTTTCATTACTTTCAACATGATGTGACAAGAGTTACTGGAGGAATTTTGTTTCAAATATTTGGTGCTAATTATGTTATTATGACACAATAGCTCCATATGAAACAAAGCTGCCCTCGTACTATTAAGAGCTCTGAATAATGAGGTCAGTGACGTAATTCTTTTCACTTTATGCTTTATAAGCTTCATTTTATGGGAAAACCCCCCCAAATTCCCAAATTACAACAAGCCATTTTTCCAGTTAGGACCGTAAAATGACTGTGAAGTTGGCAAACTTGTGCTCCTAGCCACTCCTGCCTTTAATTCTTTACCCTATATTCTCCTACTGTATATCATATTGTCTGATTTAATTTTTATTGTCATCTTTTCTCCCCAGAATCCAGGTTCAAAGCAAAGGTTCTACATACTCCAAGCATTTAGCAAACAAATGATTGAATGCTTACTTTGGGGGGTACTGAAATGGCTGGTGGGGGAGAGCTCGTGTTTGCGGAGTTCTCCCGCCGTGCCCCGGGGTTCTCCCGCCGTGCCCCGGGTTCTCCCGCCATGCCCCGGAGTTTCTGCTCATTACATAGTCTTCATGACACTCAGGAGCTCATGTGCTGAGTGAGGGACCTGAGGTGTGGAGATGTGTGACTAGAAGGGGATGAGGTTCAAGGTGGGACAGAAGGAATGCGTTGGTCAGTAGACTTCTGCCTCTTGCCTGTTGACCTTTCTAGTTTTCAGAGGAAACTCAGATACATAATGTTCTTAAGTAGAATCAATACTAAAATGATCATAAGGAAAATATAATTGTGTGAACAAAATTTTTAAGTTAGGTGTCATTATAAGCTAGGGCTTTTCCACATTCTGTCATTAATTATTTAATGATTAGTATTAAGAAAAGAATCTACCACTCTCTTTGTCCCTAAACAGATAAGTAGATTAAAAAAAAGAAAATGATGGTCCCTATACACGATGTAGTATTACTTTGCCATGAAGAAAGGTGAACTTGAGGTATTCATAGGAAAAGGACGCAATTTGAGATCATAATATTAGGTGAAATAAGTCAGATCTTCAAGCATTTAAGTATTCCTCATGAATTCTGAGAAGCTAAAAATATGTATACAGAGATAACCAAAAAGAAGGTAAATAGAGAGGAAGTAGTGAGATCGTCTTCAAGTACATGGGGAAACAAGAGATGGGGGCAAGAAAGAGGATTGAAAAGATGAGAGGTGAGGCAGAAAATGATGAAGATAGAGCCTTTCAAAGGAGAAGGGCCAAGAGCTGGAATGAGCAGGAAGAGGGGGGAGAGGCAGAGATTTAAAAAAAAAAAAAAAGAATCATGATGCATTATGTAAATGTACCAATTCCCCATGATAAATGTAGTCATGTAAACATACACTAAGAAAACATTTTAAAAGAAAAGAAAAAGAAAATTGAGTTATCTTCTTCCGCGGTTTGCTAAGAGTGAGGCTGGGAGCTATTCAGCAATGCTGGGGTGATTTAAAAGGCTTCCTTCATTTTAATACTTCGGGTGTTGAGGACACAGTGATACTCATTTTCGTGAGCTGGCCTCAGCCACTCTCGCAGATGTGGGGTGCCGTGTGCACTGGTCTCCTTCTTTAGGCCCCTTGAGTGGTTCTGAAGCCCAGGAAGCTCTCGAGAGTCCCCGCTGAGCGCCCCACACCCCCCCGAGAATGACTCAGGGTTCCCCCGCCTCCTATTTCTCTTCCTTCACCTTTTCGGGCCTTCCTGCTTGAAGGAAATGGCAATGTTTACCCTGAGAAGAGGAAGCTTTCTAGCCAGATAATAGCTTGGCTGAATTCTACTTGAAAGAACAACACAAACATGAAACACTTCTTTCTTTCTTTCTTTTTTTTTTTGAGACAGGGTCTTGCTTTGTGGTTCAGGCTAGCCCTGAGCTCAGCCTCCAACTCACATCACAGCAATCCTCCTGCCTCTGCCTCCCCAGTGCTGAGATTACAGGCGTGAGCCATCATGCCCGGCACTATGGTGTGTGGTACTGGTGCTGCTGGGCGTGAGTCTCCACGCCCAGTATTGTTATGTACCAATATATATATTGTTATGTAACAATATATATATATTGTTACCCGGGCCCTTGTGCTTGCAAGATGGGTGCCGGAACCACTGAGCTAAATCCCCGGCCCTTCTATTTATTTATTTATTTATTTATTTATTTTTAAATTTAACTCTAGAGATCAGATGTGATGTCACGGAGAGTATTAGATAGACCAGCTTAATCTAAGACAGAGAGAAAAATGTCCTGAAAGCTGTGACAGGATGAAAAGGGTTCCTAGGTCACAGCTGGAAGTTTGAATTGTATGTTCTAGTCTAAATAATCGTATGAATTTTGGAAAATGTCTCAAATTGCCTTACTGTAAGTCATTCATCTAGGTAAAGTAAAAAATACTTGTCTGTTTATTTCTCAGGATGGTTAATGGTAGTGAAATTCAATAACGTATGTGAAAACTGTGCAGTATTACATACATGTTCAGCTTGTGGTCCCTGGTACAGTTGATGTCATTTTTAGCTACCCGTGGCTGACAGAAGCCGGTACTTGGTTACAGCCTGTTTCTGTCGCTTTGGTAACATTCCCGCAGCCCAGGCCTGTAGTTATGGAGCTCTGTGCTTTCAGGATGGTCTGTTATGTGAACCTGTTGAAAAATGATGGCTGATAACCAGCAAGAGGAATGTGAGAAATCTGTGGGCTGCTCACCTCCAGCCTAGAAACAGCACTCGCGCTGCCCAGCTAGGTTCTCTTGGAAGCTTTGACCTGTATTTGTCAGTAAGAGTTGGTTTGCCCTCAAAGAAGAAAAAATGGGGGACTCCTCAAATTTGCACTAGTTTTCAAAATGGACACATACCAGGACATTGCATGTGGCGATGCCGAGGAAGCCCATGCTGGCTGGTCTGCACCTCCCCGGGAAGCAGGGCTCAGTGGGAAGCTCTGCCGCGTGTGTTTGGCTGGGGAGGGCTGGGAGAGCATGCTGCTGCTGGCGGACCTCGGGCCCCTGGCCTGGCCGCAACGGGCAAGGTTGAGGTTGAGGGCAGAAACAAAGGATTGCAGGTTTGGGCCTTATTTATTTTCTGGCTCTTCAGCCGAGGGCTGGCCGGTGCAGTTGGGGCAGAATTCTTTCCTGGGTGCTGTCTTTTAAATCCCGTGGAGTAAGAATGCAAGGTGTCCAGGCTGCAGAGGAGCTCCTGGGCTTATGCCCAAGAAAAGCCCCAGAGTGCACTGTGGCCTGCCTGGGGGGTTGGAGCTTCGTGAGGTGGTGGGACTGGTGTGTATGGAGACAGAGTGAGAGGGGAGCGGGGGAGGGGAACGGAAGCCTTGATGGCCACGGGAAGGCATCTGGCGTACTTTCGGAGCAAGTGGGGCCCTTATGGGTTGTTAAACAAGTAGAAACATGGCAGTCTGCGGCACTGTGCCACCCTCGGTCCTGGCTTCCATAGCTCATGATGAAAAGAAAGCAGGACTAGATTCGGAAGGACAAATATAGGTCAAAGCTTGTGAGACAGCCCACAAGGTGGCCGTCACCCTGACTGCACATAGAAGTGCCTAGGCAACTAGGAAAAGCATTACTCACAGAAACTCTAGTGTCGTTGATTTGGGCTGTAGCTGGGGCTTTGGACTTTTTTTAAGGGTCCCAGACGACTTTCTTATTGAACCACCAACTTCAGAGGGGCCGAGTGGGTGACAGGGGCTGCTCAGGCCCAGCTGGGTGGGAGTCTGCTCTGGGGCTTCTGGAAACCAATTCTCTTCTCCAGGCAGGTAGGAGTCAGGTCTTGAACTTGATGGCCAGTGATGGGTGGGGTCTCACGGGTCTGTGAGGCCTGGAGCCTCGACTCCTGGTTACCACACTCTAGACTTTCACTCACAGAAAGCCGCAGAGTTTTGAAAATGAGTTGATGAGTGACAACTGGAGTGTGTGAGGGTGGGGGTGACATAATGTGCTGAGTAGAAGTCATTTGTGAATTAGCATTCACATACAAACACTTAACACTCACACACACACACACACACACACACACACACACACACACACACTCCAACCATTGTGTCTGATTTTGGCTTTGGTTTTCTTCTTCCGAGTGATTGGGATTGGACAGAAACACTCTAAATAAACTGTACTGCAAGTTTTATATTTAGCCTGATCAAACTATGGCTAATTTGTGAACAACCAAAACAACAACAACCCCAGAGCAGCATTTATTTTGAACTTCAAAAAGGATTTATTCAGTTTCTCTCTTTTGTTTTTCCACGCACTGGTTTTCACAGAGAGCACAATGCCATACCGCACTCTCCACATTTCCCTCATTTCTATTTAGCCCTTCTAAGAATTGCTCAGTACAGAACACTGAGAACATTCCGGCACGTCCAAACGCCGCCGAGTTAACCCCTCGGTGCTCGGAAGGGCTTTTCTGGCTGCTCTGCAGTTCCTGTGCCGGGAGCTGCGTTGTCCCAACAGCCCCCGCGTCTGCTGAGAGGACATTGCCAGGGTTAAAGGAAGTCTGCAGTTGTAAAGAAAGGACATGATCTGTTGAAAGAGGCTCCTGAAGAAGGACCGGGGCGCCTGACGTTTTGCAGCACATGGGGGGGTGGGAGTGCCTGCGCGGGGAGCCTCAGAGACTCGGATTCAGCCGGACGGAGAAAGGCTCTCTCTCCTGAGGTCGCTTCGCTTCTCGCCAACTCCTAAGCCTTCCTGTTGAAATCCTGACAGTACCTTCACAGCACGTTATTATCTTACAATAAAATGTGTCCCTCAGTCCCCAGTCCTGCTGCTTTTCTCAGTTTCTAAGTGCAGAGCAGTTAACTCTGGGCAGATGGAGAGTTAAAAAGTAGGTTCTAGAAGTGCCTGGTGACTCCACTGTCTCGGGGGCTGGGTTGGGATCAAACTCACTAATTTTCTGTTCTCGTTTTTTACTGAGTTGAATTAACAACAGCAAGAGAATGCCTCCAGGTTTACAGTTGTACAGCTTATTGTGTATATATCCTATAAAACTGAAAACCATATGGAGAATTCTGCTTTCTTGGCTTTTTGCGTGTGTGTACCAGGAAGTAGTAAAATGTTTTGAGATGCTATTAAGTCCTTAAGTTACAAAATCAAGATTCCACCTTAAAAATTTTCCATACTGTACGTGGTTGCATAGCCCGGGGTGCTGACTGCCTGCCAAATATCTATCAGAGAGTGATTTATGATACATGATACGGTCCCCAGCCCAAGTGGAGGCTGCAGAGCTGAAACACGAGAAAGGGGAGGCCTTGCTCTCTGAAAACCACCATGACGGGTTTCTGTTTGGTTTTTCCAAGAGAACACACAGTGCAAATCGTGCCACATTTTAAAGCACCAAAACTTATATAAGAAAAAAATACAATTCAGCTAAAAAATACCCGTCCGTGTCTCTTTGCTGTTTGCTAACGATTGTTTTCACAGTGAACGGCTATTGTTCCTTCTCCTCCGTCTCCCTCCCCACTGCCGCTCATCTCGTGGGTCTGAAATAGAATCGAACAGCTCAGTTCTGGCAATTAAAATATTTTAAAATGAAATCTCAACTTCATGTTTTAAATATTTCATGCACTTTCCATTCTACTATGACTAAGAATGTATTGTGACTTCTGGTGTTTTCTGCTCTGCAAATGTACCCTTTGCAGCTGGGAAGAAGTACGTCTCCCATATGGCTTGGAGGACACTTTGCAATATGCATCGATAAAGCAAATGGACCAAAAAAAGAAAAAGAAAACAGAATAGCTGCCCTTTCCCTTCGAATCGAAATCTGTTTGGCTTGAAACTTGGCGCTCCAGGTGGCTGCAGTCCAAAAGGCAGTGTCACGCTCCGGCCTCCACAGCCACCTGGTGACATCGCCACAGGTTGTTTTATTCCTTGTCTGCCAGTGCTGAGATTTTTTTTATTGGCACAAAAGTTTATTGCTTTTTTCTCATTCACTGTGAAAGAAATCTATGCTCGCTGATGTAAATTCAGATTGTACAGAGGAGTACATTTAAAAATAGAGTGAATTGGAGGCCGTGGATTGTAGGCTCAGTGGTTCTGGTGTCTGTCTTGCAAGAGCAAAGGCCCAGGTTTCATCCCCGGTAACCACAAACAACAATACTGGGCATGGAGATTCATGTCCACCAGCAATCAGTACTACATACCGCAGTGCCGGGCATGGTGGCTCAAGCCTGTAATCCCAGCATTTGGGAGGCAGAGGCATTAGGACTGCTGTGAGTTTGAGGCTGAGCTCAGGGCCAGCCTGAACTACAAACGTGAGACCCTGTCCCCCCCCAAAAAAAATATGAATAACTCATGCTTTTCTGTCACCTTATATCATAATTTTTCCACATTATGAGTTTTAAAAAAATGATGTCTAAAGCTTCTATATTTTTCTTTTTTAAACTACTAAAATTTCTGATAACAGCATTATATAAATATGTATTTATAAATATAATTTATAGTACAATATTTAAATATATATATGTAAATAACTTTACTATTTTCATACCATGAGACATTTATTATATACACAGTTCCATTTTAGTGGGAATTTTCTGTGATAAAGAACCCTGCATATGGACCTTGGGCCATATTCCTTTTAATTTCACTAGGATAGTACTAGCTCCAAATTAAAGATCTGATTTTATAATCTTGTTCTGTACTTTCAGATAGGCAGGAAGTTTCTGTTAGTGCTACACACTGAGCACATGTGAATTTCACCATTATGTTCTTTTATGCACTAACTGGTATTTGTTTTCTAATCTTTCCCAAGTCAGTGCATATAAAATAGTAAAATAGTTCTAATTGGTATTATTTAAATTATTTAAAGAAATAACATTTTTCCTTTGGACACAGCCCCTAAATCCTGAGCATTTACGGCTCGGTTTAGTAACTTTTCCTGAACTGCGCGTTCTGTGTGACAGAAACGCATTCTGCCAACCTGAGCGTGGACACCTACCTGCACTGACCTAAGAGTGAGTCTGTGCCCGAGCAGCCTGTGCTGAGTGCAGATGTGGCCAGAATGGGCTCCTAAACCTGGGATCCCCTGAGCTCACGCTCAGTAGGAGCCACTCCAGACCTGCTGAGGTGACCCCTGGCTGTTGCTCTCCTATGAGCCTTGGGAATGTCCCGTTTTGGGGGCGCACTCCTCACCAGATACGTGTTCAATTCCAAAGGGAAATGCATGTGCTGCTTTTTGTTAAGTCTTTTTCATTAATTCTTCATTCTGCTCCTGAACTTGTAAGTCACCTAACAAATAATTTTAAAGTTAGTGCATTTTTGATTATCTGTGTCTGTCTTACCTCATTGTCCTTCCAAAGCCTCAGAGATTTGCTTTCAGGTAGCAGGACTGCTGCTGGCCTGTCCCTGGCCCTTGGTCGAGAGCATGTTAGTGGTAGTTGGAGCCACCTCAAAGCCAGTTCTAAAACGCTTCTTCAATTCCCCTTGGTTTTCTATTTTTTGAGATATTACGTATTGAATACTTATTAGTCACCAGGCACATTTCATCACATGATGTCAGACTTTTGCATTCCAATAGTTGGGATAGTCATCCAATTTCACAGAAAGACAGGCCAGTTAACGCACCCTGTAACTGGTAGCCCATAAATGCCTAAAGATTTTAAATTCCTGTCTAGAAATTTTAGAGAGGTTACAATATAGACTGGACAAGACTCCCCAACCAAGTGAATTATCAAGTGACTCGGAAGACAACGGAGGGAACTTTTAATTATCTACACGAGAGAGAAACTGCACAGTGCCCGCTCCCTGAAGAACACGTGTCATGTGTTACAGTCGTGTTCTAGACTTTCCCTGTTCAGATGTAACTATCATCAGCAGCCTGAAGCATTGTTCAGATCAAGGATCACAGAAATTACCCGGTGACTTCACACGGCTGGATTTACCCTGTGGTTCAGTACCTTGATTTTTGGCCTTTATGTTTCTTGCACACTAATTGCTTTGTGGCTCAGCTGCAGTGTTACTGACTGAGCAGCCCAGGTTAGGCGCTCCTCCCAAAGCAGGAGCTTATGCTTGCTGGAGCTGAGAGTCAAGGTGCTGAAGGTGTTTTAAGGACACGCTTTTAGTGTCCACTCTTAGAAACCTATATTTTCATTTCCGTGGTCCCAGCGTTTTAAAGACCTGGCTGCTCACCTCCCGGCTTCTGCTAGCTCCGATGACCTGTTGCTATTTTTGAATCGAAGTAGGCCTTATTAGGCATGAGAAGAGCTGCCCACGGGTTTCCCCCCTTTCTCGCTTTGGCGTTTGGTTTGTCAGCGGAAGTCTTGAGCTCTAAGACGTGGAAAGGCAGGGCCTTCAAACAAACATCCTGTGGATGAAATTGTCTGGCCAGCACTCGGTGTTCCAGGGTGATTGACAGGAAGCGGCGCGCGCTGTGTGCGGCGGCGAAGGGACTCTCCGAGTCCCCGGCTTCCAGGTCCCGAACAATGGCCGGGCTCCCCGGGAGCCTCGAGTTCTTTTTCCCATCTGCCGCTGTGGAAGCTTAAATTCTTGGTGGTGGGAGTTCGGCAGGAAGTGGGTTGGGCAGAAGGTGGAAAGAATCCTGCTACTCGCCCCAGCAATTATAAGCAGCAAACCAAAACCTTTTGCTAATGCTTCCACTTTGGGGAAAATGAGCAGGCGATGTGAAAGATCCGGAAGGCAGCTTGGATCAAACAATGGCTGAAAAGCGGCTTCCAGAGGAACTGTGGCGGGTCGAAGCCAGCAGCGCTCATTTTGCGGCTGAGGACTCCATGAACTGACTCATGTGAGCAGAACTCGGAGATGGCAAAGGAAGTGGAATGACATTTTAAAATTTCCAGCTGCAGGCCAGGATTTTGCGTATCATTTTGCATTTGGTCTTATATTATTACTTCTTTCTGGCGGCAAAACTGAGGCTCAGAAAGGTTAAATAAAATTGTCCAGCACGACAAAATTAGACTGTGGCACAATTGGCAGTGAAGTTTCACTGAGCAGTTTTGCACCATTTGCTTGAAATCACGTAAAAATTTGCATCAAAGATTGGCTGTCATTTTTCCATGGAAATGGAGTCACTGAAACATTCATGAAACAAGTGTCTGTTGGGTACCTTCATGGTGGTGAGAAATAAGAATAAACAACAAATCTACCCAGCTCCTGTTTTCTCGGTAGTTTAGGTGAACAGTAAAACACTACACCCAGCCAACCCCCAGTTACAAAGTTACCATAGTGAGAGGTTCTAGGATACACTAAGAGCACGCATAGAAGGGTATTTGACTTTGTTTCAGGGAGGGGAGAGGAAGGCAAGATTTCCTCAGTGATATGATACCTGGGCTGGATTCATAAAATGTGTGAGCTACTCAAGGGAAAAGGGGAGGAAGTTCAAAGTTCCCATGGAAAGGACTGTGTGACTGCAGGCCTCCCACGAGGCGCTGATGTAGCTCCTTTAGCTGCAAGGTGCAGAGCAGACGAGGAAAGCAGTGGGGCAGCCGAGGGGAGCTGAGCGGGACGCACTTGTCGTGGTCTTGACCCACAGAAGCAGCGGTGTGGGCAGTGCTGGGAGTGGGGTGGAGGAAAGGTCCAGTGGGAACGACTAGGAGAAGAACAAAGAGATCCGAGGACTGTTAGAAACCTGCCCGCAAAGCTCATGAGATGACGGGGCCGTTGTCTGTATAGTGAACTGAGGTCGGGGTCCAGACTTGAGGTAGAAGTTGACAGGACTGGACTTGGAGCCTGTGGTCTGTCCCCCGGATGTATGACGCGAGATGCTGATGGAAGCCATAGGTCTGGAGTTTAAATGAGAGGTCTGTGGTAGAGGTGGAAATTCCTGAGGCTGCTTGTGGGCTGTGGTGAAAGCTATGGACTCCGATAAAGTGGCCAGCAGAGAACGGGCAGCGGGGGGTGGTGCAGCGCAGCAGCTCCGTGTGGGGCACCGAGCACTCACTGGACACCGCCCAGCGCCCGGCGTGACGGTGCCTCCCTCAGGCCTCGGACTCTGATTCAGCAGATTCTACAGCCCACAGTGTTTCAGTGACTTCACTCTCCAAGAAAGCAAAGGCTAAAGTGAGTGGGAGCTGATGCTGTAATTTTTGACCTTTCAAGTATTTTTTTTAAGCTTTGTTTTCTAAAACATGTGGTTTCCTGCCACTGTTTTGGCACATTTGTCGTTGAGGTTGAGAAATGGTGGTGAATATTATATTTGGCAGTTACACTCGTTACCTGACAGTGTTTGTAAGAGCTTAGCGGAGGCAGACTTCTTCTGCAGAGAGAAGAGGAAGGGCCTAGGCAGCGCCCGGGCAGTGCAGAGAGGTCACCAGAGCCCGGGAAAGAAGACCCGGATCTTGGGCATCACAGCACGTAAAGGGCCCAGGTCTGAGTCTGAACAGCATTTGCTTGTGGCTTTGTTTTCCCCCACAAGACCGGAAGCAGGAACCAGCTCTGCTGTCCCGTGAGACCCAGCCCTACTGAACCGAGGTTGGGTTCTGATCATCTTCGTCATGAGTTTCACCAGGAACGACAGGATTGGGTGTCGTCTTTGCGAAGTATAAAGAGTGAAGGTGCAAAGAACAAGTTATTTGCATTCCAGTGGCACATTAGTTGTGGTAGCAGGGAAGAAAGCCATGTAAGACTCATTTTATAGACCTTGAAAAGACCCAGTTTCAAAAGCAAATACTGTTTTTTGAAAGTTATTAATTTGAATACATAGAATTTCTATTTGGTCAAAGACTCAACAGGTCAGAGGTACATACAAGGGAACCTCATTGCATACTGACCCCTAGTCAGTTTCTCTCCTCCCAGGAAAACAAGGGTCATCAGCATGCTTATTTATTTCGCCAGAGATAGTCTAAGTGTATCTGCTATTTTATACAAAAAGTGTTTTTCCCTTTGTCTTTTCTCTAGGATGCGGTTCTATATTTGTGTATATGAATTCGTTTTTTCTCTCTAATACTTTGAGAATACAAACATTTCCTAACTTACCGGTCTGTTTTTTGCCAGTGAGCATTGAGGTTGTTCCTAATATTTTGCTCCCACGGTAGTGTTGAAGAGAATATCCTTGTACAATCTTCTTGATAACTATTTGAGTATATCTCTAAGAGAGATTTCTAGATTTGTGATCGACCGACTACATCTGTATGTATTTACAACTTTGATCAATATTAGTTGTCTAATGTTTAGCCAGTTATTACTCTTGTGAAGAATTGTGAGAGTGCTTTTTACTTCAGCCACTTGTCAAATTATCATTTTGTAATTTTATTAAAATGTGAAATGCTTTTAGAGATATTAAAACTATGAGATTTGTCCCAAGGTCTTGCTTGTTTGAGAACTAAGAAACTGCTAGATTCTGCCTTATAAGAAACTTCTAGATTCTGCCTTATAGCTAGCTAGTCAGAGAAACAGGAAATTTTAGTGTCTCCTTTGGCAAATGACCTAACCCTTCCTGAGACAGCATGAGGAAAAGGAACAAACTTTGGGGGTTGTATTTGATTGAGAACTGTATGGGGTGTGAAATTAGCCCAGCCATGAAGGAAGAAGTGTCATCTAAGTAGAGCCCATGGGCAGTGCACACAGCCCTGGGTGAGACCATGGCAGAGAGAGAAGGAAGAGCCTTATGGGTCCTGGTCCTTCATTTACGGAGAGTGGAGTAGGGGAGCATGTAAGATTTTGAGTAGAGCAGAGACAGTCTGGTGTGACTGAGTGCTATGTTGAATACCAAAGGTGACGGATTCCCTGAGGAACTGGAGCATGGCCCCCAAAGACATACAAGAGTTAGGATGACTCCAGAACTTTTGGCACGAATTGCCATCTGCAGATCTGGTGAAGTTCATGGACTTTGCACAACTTGAAGAAACTAGAGTCCACTTTTCATCATGCTACACTGGAAATATATATTGGGTGTCTAAGTTGGTTTCAACTAGGTGTGTCCACTGATCAATGAACCTGGGGTTAGAAAAGAGATCAAAGAAGGATGGAAAGTAAGAGATTTCCATATTCACCTATTTAATACTCATACTAATAGGCAATGAGATCTTCAATTTACAAATCAGGAAACAAGCCTAGAGTAGCTGGCTTTTATTCACACTCACCCAGTGCGTCGACCTTTCGCTGCCCAACTTCTGCACCCCAGGGTCTTCCAGTCCCTCTGTGCCAGCAGGGTTGGGATCTGCTGGTTACACTGGGGACACAGTAGCTGTTGGTCAGAACCCAGAGTGTGCACTGCAGTGTGAGAGCCTGAGGCAGAGCCCAGATGACA
>PVIR01027729.1:0-22617 GCA_004026965.1 Petromus typicus | reverse complement strand
TCAACCCTTTCTTGCATGCCTTCTCCTATGTCTCGCTTTATATGGTACTAAACCCATTAAGAGAGTTTCTCTCTGGGCTGGGGATTTAGCTCATTGGTTCTGGTGCCTGCTTTGCAAGCGCAAGGGCCCGGGTTGAATCTCCATTAACCACATACAACAATTCTGGGCAAGGAGGCTCATGTCCACCAGCAATCAGAACTACACACCACGGTGCTGGGTGTGGTGGCTCAGTCCTCTAATCCCAGCACTTGGGAGACAGAGCTGTGAGTTCAAGGCTGAGCTTAGCACCAGCCTGAACTACAAAAGCGAGACCCTGTCTCCAAAAAAAGAAAGAGAGTTTCACTCTGATTTCCTGCTTACTTTCCAAAGGGCTTATCTCCAGATATAATCCCATTTGGCATTTAAGTTTCAAACTATGAGTTTTGGGGAAACAGAAACCTTCAATCCATGATATCAACTTTGAAGCTCTTCACTAATATCAGTGTGATAGAGGAAATTCACATAACCACTATAGATCTTGGTTTCCTCATCTGTAGGTGAATTATCTACCTAGAAGAGCTGAAGTGAAGAATAAATAAGGTAAGTTATTGACTTACCTTAAGGCTTACCACAGAGCTGGACAAGTGACAACCATTAAAATGTCCATTATTTAATATATTATTCCATTTCTCCATGACATTCCATGATCTTGGGTGTCAAGGAGCAGAGATTTGAGGCCCAGCTAGCCTCTCTGAGCACAGAGGGGAAGGGCTGCACCCAAGGTGATGGCTCATCAGGGCAAAGGGGAGACTGCTGAGGTTGGTGTTTACCACGCTGTGTACAAGTGGGTGGTTGGATGAATCTTGGATCACTTTGATTTCTTGTCCCCGTGTTCGGGTGAGTGAAAGTGAGGTGAGCAAAGGGCTGGGGCTCCTCTGCCCACGGGCGTCCGAGTGCCTGGCTGCTGTGCACTAAGCTGACTCCCTGTCTTCGCCATTCCTCCGCCTTTGCCCCTGGCTCATGGAGGAACAACGTAGCGGGTCCAGGTGTCAGAGCAAGGCCAGCCGGGAGAGTTAGCTACTGGATGGCACCCCAGTGTAGGGCTGGGGGCCCAGGCCCACCTGTACTTGGCACCCCAAAGGGAGTCTGAGTCCAAGGGCCCAAGGTTGTAGGGCACATTACCCTCCTAACCTTAGTCTTCCAGTATTTTCTCAGGTTTCAAAAACCTCTTAAGAATGAACTGGCAGTGATCTTGAGATGAACCTAGATATTTATTTAAAAAAGCAAATGAGAATAATTGCAACTTCCATAGAGCAGCAGATTAGCCTAGTGACAAATACAATTAATATCATTAATTTGTGCGGAGGGGAGAAGGACTCTGTAAGAGCCGAGGATCAAACCCAGAGCTCAGAAAATAGTGGATATGTTTTCTTAGGTCCCCAGCCCCTTTGTACAGGTATGTGCTACTTTACCCAGCCTTTTTATACTAAGCAAGTGGTATGCAGCAATGGAAGAGTATGCAGGATCATTTTTATGCAATTTGATTACAGAAATCAACCTGATGCTGGGTTTCCCCTTCACACTGAGGAGGTTGAATATTGCCTCCACCTTGGACACTGTTTATTCTGCAGTATCATAATTGTGAAGAGATGCTGGGTGGACAGACCCTGGCCCATCACTGACCAACTTGGGTAGGGCCAGCCCAAAACTTGGGCCGTGACTCAGTTTGCTTATCATTTAAATGGTGTCAAGAATATAAGGTATTCTGAGGGTCACAGGAAAACGTGCCTCTGAAATGCTTATTATCATTCCTTTTTTTTTTTTTTTTTAGGTTTTTTGAGATAGGATCTTGCTTTGTAGTTCAGGCTGGCCCTGAGCTCAGCCTCCAACTCACATCACAGCAATCCTCCTGCCTCTGCCTCCCGAGTGCTGGGATGACAGGCGTGAGCCACCACACCCGGCACTGTGGTGTGTGGTACTGGTTGTTGCTGGGTGTGAGTCTCCACCCCCAGTATGGTATGTGGTTACTGGGGAATTGAACCCAGGTCCTTGCGTTTGTAAAACAGGCGCTGGAACCACTGAGCTAAATTCCCAGCCCCCCTTATTATCATTCCTAATCCATGCTAAGTACTCAGTGCATGTTAGCCAACATTTTAGCTATGCTAGGAGAAAATTTCACCACTGAAACTAATTGGCGCCTTTTCCCAAGCAGCAGAACAGAGACTGCTGGCTTTTCTTCAAGCAATAACATAGCGCTGGAATTGAGTGATGGAGAAAGGGCGCTTCCTGGAGGGAGGGCACTTCCTGTCTGCCCCTCACAGACTCCTCATCAGTGGCATTCAGTGTACCAGCCGCATGGCTGAGTCGTGGAGCCAGGAAATCCTGCCCTGCATGTGATACCGCCCTTGAGCAGAGCAGACAGATGCTTCTCAGCCCCGGCTCTCTGGGACTTAACCGTTCTGGGAGGTTGGTCCTTACTGACTCATCAAACTGTGTCCGCCCTGGGGGTCAGCGGGGAGATGTGGGAGACGCCGCATGGGGGAGGAAGAGAGGCGATTCAACACGTGCGGCAGCCTCAGTGGCTCTGGCTCGCTGGAGACAGGAAAACGTGCTTTGGGGGACTGGAAAGGAAAACCTCGTATCTTCCGCATGGCTCACGGAAAGGAGATTTCAGTTTTACCCCTGTCCTTCTTTAAAAATTAATTGTATTGGTACATTTTATATACACATTATGATCATAATCAACATTGAGAATTTGTACCAGTACATAGACATGACTTAATTCTTATTTTTTACCATTTCTCTGCCCTCCTTACTACCCATGGCCCCTACATATAAACTTTGTTTCCTTTTTTTTTTAGGTTTTTTTTTGAGACAGGGTCTCTCTTTGTGGTTCAGGCTGGCCCTCAGCTCAGCCTCAAACTCACATCACAATCCCCCTGCCTCTGCCTCCTGAGTGCTGGGATTACAGGTGTGAGCCACCACGCCCGGCACTGTGGTATGTGGTACTGGTTGCTGCTGGGGTGAGTCTCCACACCCAGTATTGTTATGTGGTTACTGGGGAATCGAACCCGGGTCCTTGCGCTTGCAAGACAGGCGCCGGAACCACTGAGCTAACTCCCCGGCCCCTGTTTCCTTTTTTTTTTAACCATCAGATTTTTGCCTCTACCTTTGCCGTCCTATTGCTAACGAGCAGTGCTGAGCTCCAGCACCCATGAGGGTGAACGTCCCAGTGTAGCACTGACAGTGCCTACCGCTAGGCAAGGCATAAAACCCACAGGAAAAGGGGGGGAAATGATGTTCTAATCTCTTTCGATGAAGCATTTGAGAAACCCCATTCTGTTTTCTCATTTTCTCTCCCTGGTGTCCCGGGCATGCAGTGATGGGAATGGAAGATATTCCACCTGGTGTTGCAGACTGAGTTGCCCACGTCTCACGTGCTTTGCTGGGGTGTCTCCTGGCTCAGGAGGGACTGAGTGTGCGTGCGGATTGGCTGACCCAGTACTCCCCCAGCTGTAGTTTGCCACTCCTTTCTGCGGCTCGTGGACACCCTGCTATTTCCGGACAAGGGTTCATGGCCAGAGAGGCAGTAGATACTCAGCGTCAGCAGGACATCGACTGGAGTGATTGGAAAATGTTCCCTAGAGAGGCTCTCAGGGCCTGTCGTTAGTGAGCCAGTCCTGGCTGATTGACCGTATTCTTCTGTCAGGAATCAGTCCTGTAACACTCTGTTCAATATGTGCCCGTTTCTAATTATCACCTCTGATAATTTTTCCGAAGCTGGAGACTTCAGTTGATTCAAAGCGAGTAGGTGCTGCTGGCTCCTTTGGGTATTTCAACCCTGTTGGATACTTTCTGCTTTGGAAAAGGTTTTCTTTGGTGAACAACTAAGTAATGAAGAGAATGTCATAGGGGTCGGGCACTCAGTTGGGGTTGGACCCCGGCTGTCCACCTGGTGGCTGGGGTTACACTCTTGGACAGTAGATGAAGAATATTTCTGTCATCAGGGGAAGCTCTAGTGGATCTGTTGGATCTGTATTAGCTGATCAGCGAATCAGACCACCTTGTCTGTTCCTGGAGGTTTCCTCAGTGGAAGCCAGGAGTGTGCCATCCAATTCTTCCACCCTCATCTCAACGCTTAGGTCTCTCCTACCAGCTGCCGTGGGACCCCAGGACTACTCTTGTCCCACCACTCACACATGAAGCCAGGACAGGGCCATCATGACTTTGAACTTCTCTTCCTCAGGAGATTGATTGCACTGGTTTCTTAGACTTTAAGGTCAGCTTGTTACCACACTCTCCAAAATAGTTAATGCTTCGTTCTCCACCGCTGTGTTCTTCTCAGAATTCTGCTTCCCTTTCAGCTCTCTCAAGACTCTGCTGTTTTCTTTCCCTTTCTTTTCGTCCTCCTGACCCGAGGGGAGGTAGGTCAGTCATTTTGCCTTTCTTTTCCCCTCTAAACCCACTCGGCTGTGCCTGTTATGTCAGTAGCAAAGATACCACTTGGTCTGCGGTCAGGGAGCTACCTCGGGCCGTTTTTACTGGTTTCCTGAAGACTGGCTAACAGTTCACTGTCGCTTCTTCATCTGACTTCTTTCTTAGTTACTGCTGGTTTACAGAAAGCCGCAGAAGGCTCCTGGCTTTCTTTCCTCCAGTTCTCTTCTCCATCTCCTCTCATTCAATTACCCGACAGTAGGCATCATGCTTACCCCTAACTTGAATCTTGCCAGAATCTCAGTGTCAAACATGAGTTGTCTGACTACCACTGTCGCCTTTATAGTCCATGTTCTGCATGACTCCCATAATCCTCCCAGCTTGACTCCCATAATCCTTCAGTCCCCCAGGCTCTTCAGCCCACTGTCTCTAATCTTTGGTGTCTTGGTCCCTGTGGTGAGTGAATTGGGAACAGGTGCTGTCTCTGGGGGACACAACTCCATGGCAAGGCCTGTAGTTTGGGATGCAAAGTAGGTTTCAGTGCTTATTTGGCCCTTTGACCTGGGCACTTTACGGCTGTGAACAAACTTCACACAAGTGTTCGTGAAGGCCCTACGTCAGTCCATATTTATTCTATCACATTTGAACGGTTTAATCCTCTGCATGAGCTCACTTCCATTTTACCCAGATTAAACTGCTTGATTAATCATCATTGTCATGTGTGCGTACATATCCTCTCTCCCTGGCTTCTTCCCTGATTTGTAGACTTTTGGCTAAATTCCAAACCTGGCTAAATCCTGCTCATCTTTTCTCTGTGCCTGGTGCCCCGCTATTGAATATGGCTAAAGAAAAACACCTGGGCTGTTTATTCTTACTTCAGATTAATGACAGCTTACCTTAAATGGGCCACGATTTGGTGCATCTACTCTGCAGTATTTTCTCATTGCATATAATTTTCTATCTTTCCAGACAATATCATCTCCTCTTCTTTCTCCTCAAATCTGTAACGTCCCTTCCCTTGCTCAGTTTCATTCACTGAGGAGTTGGGGGCATCACTTCCGGAAGTTCCTGCCAGCTGCCCGTCCACGCACTCGCGCTGGGCCCTGTGCTGAGCGCCCCTCCGGTTCATGCTCCCTCTCCTGCGTCTCGCTGCTCTTTCCAAGGCCTGTGCTGCTGGAATTCTTCTCATCTCTGTAACGCTGGAGTGCCTTTCTGTTGGATCACTCCTAACAAATGGTGATCATTTCCTGCATCTTAAGCACAGTCTCCCGTGTCCCCCTCTTCTCTCTTTAGTTACTGTTCTGATTGTCTGTTTCCATTCACAGGAACAATTCTTGAGTATGTCACCTGTATGGGAGGTCTCTATGGCTGTGATCAGTCTGCCAGGTCCGCTCTTGTCAGTCACTGAGATCCTCAGATCGCTAAGTCCACGGATGGAACGGTCAGGCTTGTTCTCAGTGGCCAGCTGGGGGCATTCGGAATAGCAGATTGTTTTCTCTTCCTGGGAAGAATTTTTCACTTAGCTTCCAGGACACCACAGTCTTCTGGTTTCCATTTACCTTGTAATCATGACGACTTCTCCTCCGCTGGTCATTTCTCATTTCTGACCTTGAATTACCGGAATGTCTTAGCGTTAGTCCTTAAGCCTCTTTTTTTTTTTTTTTGAGTTGTTCCTGTGTTATCTGATCTCATGTTTTCGAGTAATTTTTCACGTTGATGATGCCCACATTTTTATATTCAGGGCAGATGGTTTCCTAGATCTCCAGATTTGTATTTAACACTAATGTTGCCTGCTTAGCATCTGCACTTTGTTATTTGGTAAGCACCACAAATTGAACAACATCAGATCCAACGCCTGATCTACACACTTCCTCCCAACTCTATGGGATGATAGTTCCATTCTTTATATTGATTAATTCCCCAAACAGTAGAGTCATTGATTCATCTTTTCCCCCTTGTACCATCAACAAATTCTGTTGGTTCTACCTTTAATCTATCCCCAGAATTTGGTTCCGCCTCTCTCCTCCCTGCTACCACTTTAGAAGGCCCACTGTCACCTTTACATTGGTTACATACTATGTGGCCTTCCTGCTTGGCCCATTGTAGTCTGTTTTACACATGATAGCTAGAGTAGTCCTTTGAAAGGATAAAGATCATGTGTCATTTCCCTCTATGCTGCCCTGCAGCGGCTTCACAGCTCACTCAGCTAAAATCCAGTGTCCTCATCGCTTCTCGGCCTTTTGGCTAAGATCAAGTGTAAGATCCAGTGTCCTGGGTATGCCTTGCAAAGCCTGTGTGATCTAGTCCCAAATTATTTCTAGGTTGAGTTATATTCTGGCTTCCTCTTCTATTGCTCTTCCTGTCCTCCTTTTCAGACACACTGCTTCTGTCAATTCACCAGTGAGGCTACTGCCTCAGGACACTTGCACTTGCTATTCCTTTGTCCACAATGCTCCTTGAACAACATTAGTGTTAGTCCTTAGGCTTCTTTTTTTGATGACCCCATGTCTCAAGCTCTCACTTTCTTCACTGGAAGCCAGTGAAGAATTTTGTAGACACCTTATCTAAAATTATATTTTTCTAAAGCCATTTTCTGTTTTCTCTACTATCTCCACCTCAATATCTCACATAAAATATATTTTGTATTACCTTATGTTATTTTTACTCTGACTCTTTACAGATACCTAAGCTTCACAAGAGCATGACTTTATTTATCTTTTGTTTTGCTCACTGTGGAGCTTAGAAAATTGTGGAGTTCCTAGCAAGTAGCTAGCAAATCTTTAATGAATGATTAATTGAAGACAAAGGAATTGACCAGTACTGGATTTTTCTTTAGGGTGTTATATCTTGCCAGGTAAGGGCACCAGGACTTGGGTTAGGCATAGTGACACGTGCCTGTAACCCCAACACTTTCGGAGGCTGAAGCAAGAGGAATGTGAATTTGACTCCACACAGTGCAATTTAGCAACTTGGTGAGAAACTGTCTCAGAAAAAAGCTGCAGATGTAGCTCAGTTTGAAGGCCCTGAGTACTGTGCTGAGCAGTGGAAACACACACAAACACACACACACACACGTGAGCATGGGTTTAAAATTCTGCTTGTTCAAATCTTTGGGTAGGTTATTGAATCTATTTCCCTTTTCTAATGTGTAAATGCAATACGAGTTCCCAATGCATGGTTATCATTAGAATTGAGTTTTACATATGCATTAGACATGTATGAATGAAACGTGTAGAATAATTATACAATGAGGCTTAGTTCTCGTCTGTATTTCTGGCCTCTGCCAACATCCTGTAATCCTCTCATCTTTCTTTATACCATCCCTAAGGGTGCTTAAACTGTAAACCCATGTATAGGATCCCAGCTCTAGTGATGGCTAGCTCTATAATTTGCCTGAATTTTAGACTAGGGACAGTGATATTTTGCAGAGTCATGATGAGGATTAAGCGACGTGTTCATAGTTTTTAGTATCTTCCCCTGACACAATAGCCTTTAACCACTGTGGAGGGCAGATATGGCGCAGAGCACCTAATCTTGCCAGGCTAACAGGAACTGGGCCATAGAATCAGTTAGTTCTTTAAAATGTAGAGCTCATTAGCAAACAGCCTGTACAACAGCAGACAAATCCAGTTCTTTCTTTTCCTCGCCAACATCGCTCAGCTTTTTTTTTTTTTAGTAGAGATTTTAAATTTTAGCATTTCTTGAGATGTGTTTCTTTTTATAGTTTCTGTCTTCTGTAGACTTTCCTCTGAATTTCAAACATCCTGTATGGAATTTGGCTGCACACGAGTATCTCTTCCTCTGTCTTTGTCTTCTGCTTGAAGACAGCACTATCAGTCTCGTCCAAGGATTAGTCACCACCAAGTCTCCAGCCAGTTCTTCCTTGTTGATTAGGGTCACACACAGAGCAACAAATCCTCATTTCCTCTTCACCTTTGAGCGTGTAGCAAGGAAACTGATATTGTCTTTGGATTACAGAGAACCTATGAGAAGTTGTCTATGCTGACCTATTTTAACCTAATGTTCCCTCAAGCCAGACTCACCCAGCCTGAGTACAATCCTGAGAACACCTAGCAAGCTGATTGTTCAACACTACCCACTCTCACCCTCCTGCTTTTCTGAAATCTGTTGCTCAAACTCATTTGCTGTCCTTTAAGAAGGAGCTTCATGAATGGCACAGTCCCTGAGGGGCTAGAAGAGAGAGTGAGAGCCTGCCCTACACCCATGAGCTCACCTCTTTAGAATCCTGCAGGACAGACGGTGGAATTCTGCCAGCATTTCATACTGACCAGGCAAAATTTTGACATTGTTTATTTCCTTTCTCTTACATGGATTAAATGCCTGCTTGGAAGCTACAGGGTGCGAAAACCCATTCAGCCTAGTTATGGCTTAAATCGTCAGTTTGTGTGCAAAACAAATGACTAGACAGAAAAATGCTTGAATATGAGTTTTAAAATGATTTTTCTGGTATGTGGAACTGTTGAGGTAAGGAGGCAACATAATTCTTGGAGCTGATAAGGGACTTTCCAATTACGGAATGACATACTTTTACATATTTTGTGCCGCAGTATGATATGGTTTTGGAAGGAAGTGAACACGATTACTAATTAGCTTGAATTTATTCAGTGTATGAGAGAAAAACCACTTTGGTATTTCTATCACATAAAGCGGCATCTTACCTCCTGCAAAATGAAATAAATACTCACTGAACTGACAGGTTTTCTTCTAATGAGGTAAGTTGTCTCCTCTCCACTCTGTCATTCTGTTTATGTCATTCTTGAGTGTCCATCCCTATTCTTTCCTTCCTACTTTCATTCCATTCTTGAAAAGGAGGTTGGTAAAGTGGTTTTGCTTTATCACTTATATTTCTGAAGAATGCTCCATCCCCTGATTTCTCCCAACATTTGTTAGCTCTGTGGCTCTCAGGTGGGTGGTGCTTTGAGAAGAGCTCAGACTTCTGAAGGAACTCTATGAATAGGATACACTTTCTTCCTTGAATGGTATTTTTTCTTTCTATGGAATTTATATATTTGTCACACACAAAAACATAGGTTTACATTCAAAGCACAATCATAAATATCAAGCAGATTGGGGACTTGCCCAAGCTCATGAGTAGCATCAGGGGCTCAAGTTTCCTTGTTCTCTATCCAGTACTTGGAGTACATGGAAATCCATGACCCATTCGCCCCGCCGCCCCTTTAGTGAATGAATCTCATCCACACTGGTCAAGTTTAGAATGGAACAAAGCCACCAAAGACAAGAGCGCTTGGTAGGAAGCAAGAGTCATCACATCCTTAGTGGGCTCCTAATCACCGTTGCCTCCTTTCCAGATTTGCCAAATACTCAGCCCTGTGCTCGCATACAAAATCTGTGCCAGGGCACATTTTCTTCCTGTGCTCTTGAGGATGACATCTGCATGGGTAACTCACAGTTCAGCCCAGTGGCTGGGTGGACAGAGGAACCTTTAGTTCTAGCTCCTGACCTCTTAGGAGAATGCCCTTTTCCTCTCCTGAAGTGTAGGCGTGGACCGTGGTCTCGAGCCCCTCAGCTATTCTAGTACCATGGACCTGCTCAGGTCTTCTGTGCTCGTGATAGCACGGCAGTGGACCATGCCTCACCCTCACCTCCTGCACTGGACTGTCTTGTTGACCCTGACAAAGGTGACTACATCATAAATACCATCTCTCTAGGTGGGTACATCAAAGAGGACTTATCAAAGTGTGCTTTTTAACATCCTGTATCAGAAACATCTGGCATGACTTATTAAAATTATAGATTTATAGGCCTCACCTGTCCTACTAATCCTGTAATTAGCTTGGTAAGAACCGTGCTGATGAGTTTTAACTGTCCCCCTTCCAGAGCCTACAATATTGGTTACACCCAAAACGTGCTGTAAGCAGTGCAGGCTGCAAAGAGTTAAATCCCCCATTAACTTACTATAAGAAGCGAGTCTGACTGAAGCTACAGGACTCACAGAAGCATGTCATGAGCACCATGGTAGTGCGCAGGTCAGTATGACTTCCCCACTAATGGCCATGGCTGAGGCCAAAGTAATGGCCTGTGAAGTCGTGGGGCTAATGTGAGATCACATCCATATTAGCTGAGGTCAGACTAAATCACACCCAAATTCCATCCTCACAATTAGGGCCTTCATAGCTTGAAGGACAGTACTCTTAATTACAGCTGTGTATTTTATCTATCTTGCTCCTAATTTGAAAATACTTTGACTCTCTTCTTTACAGCCTTGCCTGCATTAGTTTTCGTGATGAATTGGTGTACTACAATACACATCCATATTGCACCTCTATCCTAATTGACAAACAGAACAATAAAAACCACTTATTGAGGGAGACCAGTGCCTTTCACTAAAGGAGCACTGGCCGTCTCACTTCACGGTTTCTCTTTAACTCAGTGTTGAGTTTTTCTTTTAACCTCACATTGCATAGTGGACAGGTGAGGACTGAGGTTTCCGGCAGGAATGTCTGGCATCCCAGGTGATGGTTGTGGATGCTGTACTTTGTGAACCGCTGCTTTATGGGCATGAGTTGATACCTTAGGACTGGCCAGGATACCATTCTGTCGATGTCTTGCAGTCATCTTGCTAGCTCATTCTGTGGACCTTGGGGGCTAGCAAGGATAGGCCTGCCAGAATCCGTACATCCACTCAGTTAAACACTACCAGTTCACTCTGCTCAGAAGAGGTAGGACAAAGTTAGATAGACACCATCCCTACCTCTGAGAATTACATATGGTCGAGTCTTGAAATTTAAGGGATTTATAAATCACTTATGCATCAACTTCTCTTTATTTTCTTTTTGTGACAGGGTCTTGGTTTTTTGTAGTTCAGGCTGGCCCTGAGCTCAGCCTCAAACTCACATCACAGCAATCCTCCTGCTTATGCCTCCTGAGTGCTGGGATTACAGGCGGGAGCCACCACGCCCGGCACTGTGGTATGTGGTACTGGTTGCTTCTGGGTGTGAGTCTCCATGCTCAGTATTGTATGTGGGTAGTGAGGATCGAACCTAGGTCCTTGCGCTTGCAAGGCAGGCACCAGAACCACTGAGCTAAATCCCTGGCTCTATCCCCTAGATATTTAATGAATATCTTCTATTAGCCGGACTCTGTCCTATGATACAACAAGTGGCCCCTCCCCCACACAGAATTTACTTTTCAGTGTGGAGAGAAAGACAGTAACCAAGTAAACTCAAGCCCCCAAATCAATTACTGATTGTGACACTTTTACTGAAGGAAATAAAAGTACTGTGGGGAGAGACCTCCCTCAAAGGGTGAGGACTGGGCAGTGTTGCTCCGTCAGGTGGCATTTGAACTGGCGTCTGACGGGTGGCCTTGAGTCACAACTAGCACGGGCCAAGCGGAGGAGCCACCTGAGGCCTGAACCTGCAATGCTTGATGCGACTGCTGCTGACGACAGCTGTTGTTGGCTCAGCCTGTCTGTGGCCAGACTCTGCTGAGCTTTTACCCGCTCTGCTGTGTTCAGTCTGCAGGAAACCTAGGTGTGGACACTGTTGCTGCCACTTTCGGATAAGGACAGGAGGGAGCTCAGAGAGGCTCAGTGGCTAATTCAGGGTCCCACAGGCCGGAGCAGGCAGAGTGGGTAGTTAAACTGGCTCTGCGCCGGGACAAAGCCTGTCTCTGTGCTGTGTGAGCTCCTTCCTGGATGGCACCAGACTGTCACCGTGACTGTGGAAGCAAGAGGTGCACAGGCTGCTGAGGTGGGGAGGATGGCCGGCCGGGGCTCGAGTGCGTGATGGCGGTGATGTAACAGGCCAAGCACCTCATCAGTACTAGTCTGTGCAGCCTTAAAAATCATCCCATGAAATACAGTTGAGGAAGTTGGGATTTAGAGGAAGTTTGTCCGAGGTCACACGACTGCCGAGTGGCAGATCCACAAAAACTCTTCCAGGTCCGATTCCAGATCTTTGCCTCTCTGTTTCTCTGATGAAAAGAACTCATCCCGTGCAGCGGCCTTAAACATAATTTGGAACAGTGGAGGTCAAAATAATCACCGTCCCCCCTGGCTGCCATAATTCTTTTTCTTCTAGCTTAGTTCCTGATTCATGTGACCTTGTCTTCTAGTCTCTTTGACACTTAGCTACAGAATTGCTGTGCCTTCTCTCCTATGTTCTGATTTATGAGAGTTGACAATTATTGGCAAGGACTTGGGTATGTCACAGGAGAAATTTTCTATCTTTAGAATGCTGTCAATCCAGCCCCAGTCACCTTCAGTCATTACCAAGCCGGGGAGGTTTGTATGTCACCTTCTCCGCAGTTAGGGATCTCTGCAAGCAGGTTGTGATGAGCGCAGGTGTGAGGCTGATGATGTCGTCCTGCCCCACTGAGAGCCTGTGTTGGGCTCCAGAGCAGAGCCTCGGCCAGGACTCTGAAGAAACAAGATGGCGCTGCCCAGGGACAGGAAGGAGGAAGGAAGGAGGTCTTGGGATGGAAGGCAGTGGTGAACCAAAGCAAAGGTCATGGTTCTGCCTCACGCAGGCTGTTCATGTTGCTACCCACATTCAGGTTCATGTTGCATCTGCTGTGGCACCGGCACAGCAGATGATACCAGTCTTTAGGGTGAGTCCCAGTAATGGTGGCATCGGATGACAATGAATACCAGGTTTATAATTCCACATTGTCAATTTGCTTTATAATTTTGGTTAAAATCTAAGCGTTGACCTATTTCTGGCAAATACACTACCCTTAGAGTTTCTGCCCCATTCTCCTCGGGCAGCTCTGTGGTTCGGATTGGATTACTGTGTGGGAGATGGCCTGGCACGCTCACTGTGTTCTCTGGGTGGTTTGGGGTGAGATTAGTGGGCTGTGGCTTTCTTCCTGTGATTTGGAGTTGAGCTGGATTGGGCATGGGAAAAAAACCTAATTCTCATTCCCTGTCCACCAAGCCTAAATTTCTAGGTTCACTATGGTGATTTTAATACCTGCCATATGGTTATACTTTGTGAAATTCATCTTATCTTTTCAAGTGAAATCTGGAACATGGTGGAATCTTATATACTCAGGGAATGGCTTTTAGCTTCACGTTCATTATAACTTTTGTAAGCAGAATTATTTTAGTATCAGAGTCCCATTTTCCTATCTATCCAGGCTCTTAGTATATTATAATTTGCTGTGTATACTGTACAATCAGTTAAATGAAGTCTTCTCCATATTATCCAATGGATTTATTGAACTGGAACATTATCAGAAAAGGATTAAAACTAGGTTATATAATATTTGACAGAGTAACTTTATTTGTAAGATGTGCTCAGCAGGGGGTGGGGGAATACTTCAGCATTATTATGCTTGCTAGCATAATAATTCTAGGGGTGCACATCCATGCACGCACGCACGCACACATGCATGCACACAGATCTTGTTAAACACTAGAAGTATCAGTGCCATCTCTAATGCTTTGGTGGTCGCACAGAGCAGTGAGCTAGCAGTTAGCTGACCCACAGGCCTGGATTCTAGTTAGTGTTCTGGCACCACCTCGCTATCGAGTGGGACAAATCCTCTAGCTCTGGGAGAAAAGGTGGAGGACAGGAGGTTCCACCAGGATACACCTTTCCAATTATGACTGTTTTTCCATGAAAGCGACCTTGACTTCCAGCTCGGTCCTGTTGTGTCCCTGTCAGAGGCTGGTGCCTTGAGCTGAGATGCTCTGATGTTCAGCATTCTGATGTTCAGTGTCTATCTTTGTTTTTAAATCATGATGTGATCTTCGTCATGGGCTCAGAATCCAGCATACCATTTCAGGCTCTGATTACTGTTGTGTGATACTTGGGTAAAAAGGTTTCCACTGAGTCTTTGAAATTGTAGGACATTGTCTCCTTTTTGAGTTTCCAAAAGGCAACCAAGACCATAATCTTTCCTTACTCACCAAGGCTTTGTTAAAGCTGTAGACAACAGATGTAAAAATCAACCAGCTTTGTGCACTGACTTTTTTCTTGGAATCTTTTTGTCAAGCTTCAGTGTGCTCACGTAACCATCATATAGAAAGCGACTACTTTCTCCATGAATAGAAGTGCTAAAGACCGTGCTAACAGGTTTGCTGCTGTGCTAATACACAGTAATCTCTGATAACTATAATTAACTTGTATGCTCTTGTCATGCGCTGACTCACCAGAGCACTCACACCCCTTGGGATTGATGATATCCCTCTCTGAGTTGCAAGCAGATGCTTCCAACAACTGTCTAGAGCCATGAGGCTGCAGTCTTAGTTTGTATGCATTTATCCTCAGTAGGCGCACCATCTATTTTAGGAAGGTATTCGGACACTTTACCTCTCAACTACAGTGTCTCTAAAAGTGCACTCAGTGCAGAGCGCAGTCTCCACCCCCTGCAGGGCATGCAGGCGACAGTCGCCCCAGCATGTTCTATGGCAGTCAGCTGGCCGGAGACCAAAGTAGCTAATCAGCCTCGGGTTTATTCTGGGGCTCAAGGAAGATTCCTTAGCACTCACTGCCAGCTTTTTCCTGGGCTTCCTGTCCTTCCTGGCAGTGCTGTTATGCACAGGGCTGGACCACTGTGCGTGGGAATGCTAACCAGGGTCCTGTGTGATGAGAATAATTGCGTCTCTGGGCTTCTAGTCTGGATTAGACAGAGGACTTGTTAGAGGCAGATCTTTTTCCTGGTCACCCGAGGGCTGCCTTTGCCTATTTGGGTTTAGGGGAGAGGAAGGGAGATGCTGTTGCTCCCTCTGGAGCAGAGGTAGGACTCAGGATGGGGAGGTATTTAGGACAGGAGGCAAAGAGCAGATGCCCATTCGACATGCAAATAAATGTGCATAGAGATAAAAGTCAAGGGATTTGTACGAAACAAGACTGGTTTATTTTCAGGATCTGAGCAAGATGCAATTTTATCAGAAAAGACATTTAATCCAATGAGAATAAATGAAAGAAGTCTGACTAGGAAGACGTACCTGAATGGTGTTTCTTCCGGGATAAGACCACAGGGATGCTGTTCCTGGCACACTTTCTGGTCTATTATTTGAGTTCCTAGAAATCCATCTTCTCCAGAGTCTCCAGCTCGATCGTCGCAGCATTTAAGCCGCATCAGTAGGAGAAGCTGCCGGCTGGTGCTAATTCAGCAAGGCTCCAGGGGAAAGAGAAGAGACGTCTATTCTTGAGGCTGTTTAGAGTAAATATTTTAAAAGTCACAGAATAGCAGCTGTCAAGTGCTGTGATATAAAACAAAGCTTAATTTGTTTTCAGGCATCTTGGTAAAGTCTTAACTTGTTCTTTATTAAATTTCCCTTAATCTTTTTTTTTTTTTTAGGCTCATGATTCTCCCCAAATGGGTTCTTGTAAGTCAGTCATTAGAAGTGGCAAAGATTCACAAACTTGTCCGACATTATCTTGTGTGAGAGAAGATTGTGTCATACGAATCCTGAAGAAGGAAGCTTTATGTGTTGCTGAGGATAGTATCACGTGACCAATCACTTTGGCAAAAACCCAAGCCAAAATAAAAACAAAACTCAAGAAACAAATAATTATTAGACTGGCTATGTCTTTCTTTTGGAATGAATAAATCTAAAATGATAAGATATGCTGTGAATCTTTATTGGTTCCAGCAAAGTTGGAGTAGAAAACAGATTTTTTCCTAGATCTGGAGAGTTTTGGCAACATCTCCCAAGCAATCACATTGAGACCTCCCTGTATTGACAGCTCTAAGATTCTATGAGAGATAATATGTTCTGAGACTTAGAGAATAATGGTTGAGAATTAGGACATTTCCTGAGAATAAATATCCAACTGGGAGGAATTAATTCACAGTCCGAGGTTCAAATAAGTGCTATGAACTTACCTATTTTTCAGGCTTGTTTTAGACTGATGCCCATGAATGCAGGACTCATATATATGCAATTTTATATCCAGGTCCACCTAAGGGCAGAACAATTGCTTCTGGAGAGTATGCTGTATAATTTTATTTTTCTCACAGTGAAAGTTTCCTGTAATAGCAGGTACCTACAGCAGGGAAGCATCATGCTGTTTCTGACCACAGAGGTTGAAGAGACCCAGCAGGCACAAGGGTGGAGCCCTGGCATGGTGCCTCCAATCTGCTGATTATGCCAACAATCTCCAAGCTTCATGCCATGTGCCTGAGGATGTTCAACAAATTTTGAAAATCAAGCACAGGAACCTATCTTAGAGCAAATTTTGGAAAGTTATATCACATGTTTTGAGAGGAGGCAAAAAAAATGATTGAATTAAATTAGGGGAAAATAATGAAAGAACTGCCTGAGAGTCTTCATGAAACTAATGTTATGACTTTTTTAGATCTTTGCAGTTATACTTCAAAGTCAGGGAATGTTGACAAAATTTCAGTATTTTCTTTTAATCATTAATGATACCCTCTATTTGTTATTCTTTCAAAGTATGACATTTTCCAAAGTGAATGAATAGCAATTCGTATTAAGCACATAAGCCAAGCAGCAATGTGAAGAATACAAAGCAATCGCGAGATGGGATCATCTGTTGTTACTTTAATTACCATATTTGCCGTTAAATTGTTTTGGTTGTTATTACAGTGTCATTTGCATGGGTCTTCATTTGTTTTTAGAGCTTAAACAAAGCATGGGTTAAGTGATAGCAAAAATCATAGTCCAACATTTTTACCATTAGACGTTCCCATATTACTTTTCTGCTGATTAAAGGGATCTCAAAAGCAGTGTATCTGAATACAAGAAAGAGGATCTGCAATATAATCACTTAAAAATATTTCACTTTGCATGTATAATACGTTTCAGAATGAATATTTTATGCAGAACCCACTTTTGACTTGAAGATAGTCATATTTAGAAGTTTGTATTCAAATGCGTTCTCCAAAGGAGAACACTCAGCTCGCTGTTGTTTTCCTGTCCAAGATCCTGTCAGGAGGGGGTACTCAGTGATAATCCGAGAGTCATTTTTCCATTTAGAGAAAAAATGATTAGAGTGTATTTATGTTAATGTGGTATGCTCTATTGACCTTCAGTTCTGCACAAGGCTGAGTAATCAGTTGGCAAAATTTTCTTGTGACGATGCAGGCCTGACACATTTATCCTCCTCAAAAGTGGAAGATTCAGATGGCAGTACAATTTACTGACTACCAGGCACATACTATGGACTCCTCCTACATTCTTTTGGTTTTCACAGAAAGCCGGTGAAGATGTGAGCGGCACAGTACAGACAGGGATGTTTTGATAGAGCAAGGTCGTGTGTGACACGACGTCTCCTGGTGTGGCCCGTTCTGGTCTGGGCTTTCTCATCTCATGTCCTGTGCTCTGGGCAACTCGCTCCTGAGTTCTCCCTTCTTGCAGATGCTGGTGTTGAGAAGCATTGTGATTGGCTGCTTTTGGCATAAGGATAACTGAGCTGAAAGATGTCTTCCAGTGAGCAAAACCCAACCACTCGAACACTTCTATAAAAAGCTACCTGATGTCTGCTAACACCTGCCTGTCGTGTTGCTGAGAGTTGTTGCTGTCTGGCTGTGTCGTGTCTGTTACACAACCTACAGGTGCACATGAACAAATTCGGCTTCCAGGTGCAGGGGAGGCTGGGGCTGGAAGGAACTGCCGAGATTGTTTAGCACGGGTTCCCTGGGGTATGACTATTGGACAAGGTCAGGAAGGAAGCATCAGCCCCTCTCCACAAGAACAGGTCAGCTTTTGTTTTATATATTGTGGATCTGTGTAGGATTTTTTTTTAGGGAAAAAGGATTCTGCAACCCCCACCCCCACCCCACTGAAATATTTGAGAAGCTCTGGTGATATTTTTTATAAACTTATGATGAAATAGATGTCTGGAGCGATGTCTTAATTAAATGTCACTTGCAAATATGGAGATTTTTACCACCCTTACATCTCTGGTTTATGCTGTATGCAATGGGTACCTTACTTTTCCTTCTCAGCTCTTCATGGTGGAAAGCCTGAAGCAGAACGTGTATGTGGTCTCTCTCTGTGGGCTGTTGGACTCTTGCTAGGGTATTGTCTCAACACATGTGAACATGTATGCATGTGTGCACACGTGTGGTCCTGAACTCTCAAGCTTTCCTGCCCTCGCCCTGTGAGCTCATCAGTGTAACAAACGAGTACAACTTGGGGATCCAGGGGGTGACCTCAGTAGCCAAAAGGATAGTTCTTGGGCCACTTCCCTTAATTTCCTGTGGCATAGCTGCAGTAAGTTACAGCTTTTGGGCAGTAACAGATGATAAACACAGCTCCTGGCTCCTACTGTCACCAACTGATGCCAGTTGAAGATCTTGAGATGTTGGGGGAGACGTTAGAGTAATGAGCACAGTCCGACCTGTGTGTTTCATTCCATGTTGTGTGGCGGGATTAGGCATAACAGGACATGACTATTCAATGCCTGTGTAGCCAAGAAGCTCATGTCCACAGTTAAAATCTGAGATTGATTGTTTTTGAGTTTGATTCTGGAGGCTATAGAATGCTAAGCACACAGTGGCACATGCCCCCTCTCTGTATTTAACTCTGCAGATGTGTCTGTCCTGCTCCCTGCTAGACCCAGGCTGTACCACATGTCAAGCCACATCATGTGGTCATTGTGTGCACTTTTCTCCTTAAAAGGTTATTTAAAAATAGTTTTACACTGTTGGCGGGAAGGTAAAATGGTGCAGCTGCTATAGAAAACATCATAGAAGTTTCCCAAAAACTAAAAATAGGATTATTATATAATCTAGCAGTGTCATTGTAGAGAAATTTGAAATCAGTTTGTCGAAGAGATATCAGTCCTTCTCCGGTCACTGCTGCGTTGTTCACTGTAGCAAAGATACGGAATCAACCGGAACATCCACCACCAGATGAATAGGCAGAGAAAATATGCTGTCTAAATCATGTCTGCATACTGTATAAAAGGAAATACTATTTAGCCTTAGAAAAGAAAATTCCATAATATGGGGCAGTACATAACCTTAGTAACCTTAAGGATAGTATCCTAAGTCAGATAATCCAGGCCCAGGAGGAAAAACCCTGTATGATTCTGCTTATATGAGGTATGTAAATACAGCTGAATTTAAAAAGTCTGGGAGGGATGGTGCTAGGGTCTGGGGGAGGGGAGGAACAGAGTACTAATCAGCGGGCACAAAATTTCAGTCAAGCCAGATGAATGAGGTCTGGCGATCTGCGGGACAACGTTTTATTTATAACGAACAATAGTGTATTATCCAGTTAAACGTGTCAAAAGCTAGATCTCACATTAAATGGTCTTACCACAAATTAAAAGTGTTGAAAACGTAACTGTGTATGAGAACAGTGCTGTCACTGGATAAAATGAGGAAGAGGAGGAAGCCCACTGAAGCCCCAGTCGACCTCAGTATACAGCAGGTTGGGTCTTGTTGTTGCCAGATCTGATTCAGATAAGGGAAGGAATTAGATTGTTAGAGTGTTGCATATCCCGCTTTTTGAATGCTTTCAGCTAAGTTGCATTCACCTGTCATCTCTTTCCATGATTGTTGCTTCCCTCACCAAGGCTGGGTAGCTTGTAAGAAAGTAGGTTTATTTAGCTCATAGTGTTGGGGGCGAAAGATGGAGGTGAGGGCCCCCTGTGTGACACTGTGGTAGATCCGACCCTGGAAGGGTGTGGGGCAGGGGAGCCGCTGGCCTGTGCGGGGCAGGCATACTCTTATAAGCCCCACAGAGCTACTGAGTCCCTGATGATGCACTTCCGATGACCGGGCATTGCAGGCCTCACCTCCAGGGTCAGCGCCCGGAGGACTGAGGCTCAGACACACAAACTCCCGGGGCTCAAGCCATGCAAGACGCAGCACAGGTGTGTGTCTGTGAGCTGCCCCCCTTTGCAGAAAGCTGATTGTCACTGACGCTTTCGTGTGACCCCTGGATGTGATCACTGCATTTGTACTTGACCGTCCTGTATGTAAAACATATTGTCTTAGCGTGCAGGAAATTGGAAGGCTTGCACTGCACATATGGCTTTGCAGACATCTTGTGGGTAGCCAATGAATATTAATCATTAGCAGCAGTTTTATCACCGACATTATGCAAGCCTGAGAAATGCACTGCAGGGCGGTCAGTAGCAGCCTGCAAAGGTAATCGTGGGACTACTTTGGAAAATGATCATCTCGAGTTTGATCACTCACATGGGCTTGAAAGCAGTTATAAGTAGGGAGGGAGGGAGAGAAGAGAGGAATAGAGGAAGAGAGGTCAGAGGAGAGAGAGGAGAGAGAGAGGGTGGGTGAGGAAAGAGAGGGCAGGGGGGAGGGGGAGGGGAAGAGAGAATTATACTGTATGCCAGGATATTTTAAAATAGTTTTTGTGTTTCTGTCAACTGAAGAGCTAACTTACACTCCCTGAAGCCTTAGTTCAGTTTGATTACAAAAATATATATCTTGGCTCCTTGGGTTTCACGGCCACGGTGAAGTGTTTATTTTCTTGATTGGTAACGGCTGCTACAGTGCCGCTTGTCTATTATATACAATCAGAAGCACTTGGCTTTCTAGATTTCATAATTGTGTAATGGAGGCAAAATTGAAGAGATTATTTCCTGAACACAGTAAAATATACTTTTTTATGCAGATGCACCGAGGATTTAATGGACATGTTACTTCTCACAAATAGACATACTTCCGATTAAAATTCTTGGCGCCAAAGCTGCTCTTACACATCAGAGGATCAGCATTTTGAACTGTAAGAAACTAGTAATCAAGGCTCGTCTTTCTGATGAGTATACTAAGGCCTGAAGGAGTCAAGGAATTGATTGAGTGCTAGCTACACTGTAGCACAGCAGCACAATTCAAGTGTCCCGCATGCGGCATAGAAACCCACAATCTTTATAGATTTAGCATTGTGGCTCCAGTGACATACTAATAACATAAAATCTATGGCATGGATTTATAATTTTGCTGAAGCCAGCATCTGAGCCCGTGTCCTGGGTGTACCAGTTGGTATCTAAGACAACCACTCCATCTTATTTTCTGCTCTGAAGGGGTCACTTAGGTTAGTTGGTTGTGCCTAGCTTCCGTAGCAGGTGCTCAGTAAAATGTTTCTTAAATGAAGGTGTGAATGAAAGGCTACATTTTATAGAGAAAATTATATGCTGCAGAGGTATTTGTGAGCTTGAATATTCAAGATCTTCCATGATGCTAGCCTTTGTGACTGTCAAAGGTCAACTGCAGTCTGTAGAAAAGACCTTCAGATAAGGAGCTAGAGCTCCTAGCAGTTTCTCCAAAGGGAACTTAAGCCAGGCTCATCATCTTATGGGAGTGAAAGGGTTAAGAATAAAATAAGAGACGTAATATTATTTAAACTAATTCATCGGTCTTAAAATCTGACTCAGATTAAGTTAGAAGCTTTTGAAGAATAGCATCAGCTTTTTCTAGTCTTTTGCATCTTATTCATTGTTGTGTGAAGGATAAACAATTTCCTGTTTAGACGCTGCCTGGTGTGAAGTGATCGAGACTCCTCTTCTGAATGTTCATATCGGTAGAACTGGCTAGGACCTTTTCGGAGCTCTGTGGGGTGCCTTGTGCTAAGACTGCCCTGTGCTGTTCAGGCTCTTGAGCTCCTCTCCTTCCCACATGATGCGTGGTCCTGCTGTGGTCTCCTGCTTGCCTGTGGCGTCTGTTGCTTTTTCTGCTCTGGGAGTGGTGTTGGGTGGCATGGAGATATCTTGCCCTTTTTGTGTTCCACTCAATAAATAATTATGGAATAAACAAAATTGAATAAAGTGAATGTGAGGAATTATTGCATGCATCTCAGAGATACAGACCTTATTTGAGGGGCTGGAAATCTCTTGTCATTAAAGTATTCTCATTTTCTGTAGTGATCACATAAAATGGAAGATGGGGTCTTGGTACATGATTGGTCTGTACTAAATGTTACTGAATTGGCATTTCCTAAGAAAAATGAGGGGTTAGTCTCTCCTTTGTGGTGAGCCAGGGAACAATGTAATCAGTAAATGATGTAGTTAGGTAAAGCCACTGGCATAATCTATTGCTGTTAGTAAATCTCACAAGTGGTGCCTTAACTGCCTCTTTGAGTCTCCCAAACTCACTTCAGTATTTCTGTGACTCATGATATTCCTGTCTGATACCACAGAGTGTGCTCATGTACTGGAGATACTTTCTTCCATCTTTGTTTTAGGTGAGTTCCACAGTGGCCTCATCCTCCAAATTTTAGGTTGGCTTTAGTTGACCGAATGATGGATGGGAAGCCGAAGGTAATGCTAACCCATG
>PVIR01027728.1:0-22622 GCA_004026965.1 Petromus typicus | reverse complement strand
TCCAAGATGTAGCAATCACAAATTGGGCTGCTATAAGCATGGGTGCACATATGTCACTGTGATATGAGTCTTTTAATTCTTTTGTGTATATACCTAGAGAGCGATGGATGGGTCAAATGGGACCTCCAATCCTAGCTTTCTGAGGAATCTCCAAACTGATCTCCACAGGGGTTATACAAGTCTACAGTCTCACCAACAGTGGAGAAGCGTTCCTTTTTCTCTGCAGCCTCATCAATATTTGTTGCTGGCTAATTCTGAAATGGCAGCCATTCTCTGTAGAGTGAAATGAAATCTCAGCGTTCTTTTCATCTGCATATCTTGAATAATCAATGATGTTGAGCATTTCTTCATATACTTCTTAGCTGCTCTTACTTCTTCCTCTGAAAAGTATCTGCTCATTTCAGATGCCCATTTTTGAACTGGGTCTTTCAATTTTAATGGGCTGTCTGAGGAACAGCTGTTAAAGATTTTTTTCCCACATTGCTGGTTGATTTTTTGCTCTGTTGGTGGTTTCCTTTGCTGTGCAGAAGCTTTTTTAAAAGAATGAGGTCCCATTTGCTGATTTCTTCTGTCAACTCCTTTGCTATTGAGGTTTTGCTCAAGAAGTCTTTCTCTAAGCCAATGTCTTCAAGAGTTTTACCTAATCTGTTTTGCAACAGGTTTAGAGTGTCTGTTTTAATATTGAGGTCTCCTATACACTTTGATTTTAACTTGGTATGCAATGAAAGAGCTAGGTCTAGCTTGAGTATTTGGCAAGTTAAAGCCCAGTTTTTCCAGCACCATTTGTTAAAGAGGTTATCTGTTCTGCATTGAGGATTTTTGACTCCTTTGTCAAAGATGAGGTGGCTCAGTGTATCTGGAGTAGTTTCTGGATTTTCTAGTATACTCCATTGATCCTCAGGTCTGTTACTTTGCCGGTACCATGCAGTTTTTATCATGGTGTCTTTATAGTACAGTTACAGGTTTGGAGTTGTAATACCCCCCCCCCCCCATGGCCCTGTTGCTTAGAATTGCTTTGGCTATTCTAGGTCTTTTGTGGTTCCAGATGAAAGTTTGGACTTTTTTCTCTACATATGTGAAACATGCTGTTGGGATTTCAATAAGGATTGTGCTGAATCGGTACAGCAGTTTTGGGTGTATAGCCATTTTTACAATATTGGTTCTTCCTACCCAGGAGCAAGGTATGTCTTTCCATTTTTTGATATCATCTTCTGTCTCCTTTTTTCAGAGTGCTATAGTTTTCAGAGTAGAGGTCTTTCACCTCCTTTGTTAGATCGATTCTTAGATATCTTATTTTGGGGGGTGCTATTATGAAAGGAACTGACTCTTCAATTTCTATCTCAGTGAATCTACTGTTTGTGTATACAAAGGCTATTGATTTTTGAACTTTGACCTTGTAACCAGCTACATGGCTAAATTTGGTGATTGGTTCCAACAGTTTTTAATTGAGTTTTTAGGATCCTCTAGGTAGAGTATCATGCCATCAGAAAATAAGGAAAACTTAACTTCTTCTTTTCCTATCTTTATTCCTTTTATTTCTTTCTCCTGCCTAATTGCTATAGCTAATATTTGAAGAACTTTATTGAACAGAAGTGGTGAGAGAGGGCATCCTTGTCTCGTTCCTGATCTTAGTGTGAAAGGTTTCAATTTTTGACCATTTAGTATGATGCGGGCTGATGGTTTCTCATAGACAGCTTTTATTAGTTTGAGATAGAGACCATCTATTCCAATCTTCTGTGGGGTTTTGAATATAAATGGGTGTTGTATTTTGTTTAAAGCTTTTTCTGCATCAATTGAGATGACCATATGTTTTTTGTCCTTGAGTCTGTTAGTATAGTGTATAACATTTATTGATTTATGTATGTTGAACTATCCTTGCATAACTGGGATGAATCCAACTTGGTCAGGGTGTATAATCTTTTTGATAATTCTCTGTATTCTGTTTGCCAGTATCTCATTGAGGATTTTTGCATCAATGTTCATTAGGGATATTTGTCTGTAGTTCTCTTTTTTGGATGGGTCTTTCTCTGCTTTTGGAATCAGGACAATGGTTGCTTCCAGGAATGAGTTTGGGAGTGCTGCTTCCCTTTCAATTTCATTAAAGAGTTTCAGAAGTAGAGCTATTAACTCTTCTTTAAAAGTTTTATAGAATTCAGCAGTAAAACCATCAGGTCCAAGGCTCTTCTTTGTTTACAGATTTTTAACTACATTTTCAATTTCACAGATTGATATTGGGGTATTTAACATTTCCATATCTTTTTTATTCAGCTTTTGAAATTAATATGTGTCTAGAAATCTATCCATTTCTTCTAGATTTTCCAATTTATTAAAGTATAAATTTTCATAGTAGGTGTTTATTATCCTCTGCACTTCCTCTGGGTCAGTAGTAATTTCTCTGTTCTCATTCCTAATAGCATAGATATGCGCCTTTTCCTTCCTTTGTTTAATAAGTTTGGACAAGGGCTTATCAATTTTGTTTATCCTTTCAAAAAACCAACTCTTCAATTCATTGATTTTTTTGTACTCTTCTCTTAGTTACTATACATTAATTTATGCCCTAATCCTTATAATTTCTTGCTTAGTGTAAGCTTTGGGTTTGTTTTGCTCCTCTCTTTCTAGTTGCTTGAGGTTCAGCATTAAATTGTTTATTTGAGCTTGCTCCATTTTCTTGATGTAGGCTTTCACTGCTATGAATTTTCCTCATGGAAATTTTTTCATTGTATCCCATAAATTTCTATATTTTGTATTGTAGTTACCATTTAGTAGTAAGAACTGTTCAGTTTCTTCTCTAATTACTTCTGTGACCCATTGTTTGGTCAGCAGAGTGTTGTTCAGTTTCGATGTGCTTGTGTGGATCTTGGGCTTTCTTTTCCTATTCAGCTCCAATTTCAGGGCACTATGGTACGATGGTATATAAGGGATAACTTTAATCCCTTTACATTTGCTTAAACCTGTTCTGAATGAACACATGGTCTATTTTGGAGAATGATGCAGGAGCAGCTGAGAAGAATGGAAATTGTGACTTTGTGGTGTGAAATACTCTGTAAGACTATTAAGTCCATTTGCTGAAGAATCTGGTTTAACTCAAGTATGTCCTTATTGACTTTTTGTCCAGTTGATCTGTCTCTTTGTGGCAGTGGGGTATTGAGTTCCCCTACTATTATTGTATTTTAGTTTATCTGGTTTTTCATGTCCATTAATATTTGTTTTATATAGTTGGGTGCATTAGAATTTGGAGCATAGATATTTAAGATTGTTATTTCTTTCTCTTTGATTTTTCCCTGTACTAAAAGATAGTGTCAATCTTTGTCTTTCTCTGTCACTTTTAGCTTCAAGTCTATTCTGACTGCAAATAAGATCACCTCTCCAGCTTTCTAGTTCTTTCCTGTGGCATGGAATATTGTTTCTCATCCCTTTACTTTCAGTCCATGGGTTTCTTTCTGAATTAGGTGTGTTTCTTGTATGCAGCAAATTGTAGGATCTTGCTTTTTGATCCACTCTGCCAGTCTGTATCTCTTAATTGGCGCATTGAGTCCACTGATATTAATGGTTATGACTGATATAGGTAAATTTAGTGCTGCCATGTTTTCCTTTCTTGGCTCTGTTATTCTACTTTTGTCCTTTTCCCATCTGCTTCTTGTTCGGTCCCATGGGTTGACTCGGTTAAGTCTCATGGATTTGTAACTTTCCCTATTTTTCTCCAAGATATTCTTTAGAATGTTTTGGAGCACAGGTTTCATATTTGTGAAATTTTTCAGGTGTTCTTTGTCATGGAAGTATCTTATTTCCCCATCAACTTTGAAGAATAGTTTTGTAGGATACATCAGTCTGGATTGGAAGTTGTTTTCCTTTAGGGCTTGGAAGACTTCACTCCAGGCTCCTCTTGGGTTGAATATTGAAGTTGCAAAGTCTGCTGTGATCCTGATGGGCTTCCATTGGAATGTAACTGTTTTCTTTTCTCTGGCTGTTTTCATTATTTCATTCTGTTTTTGGATATCTGTAACTTTTATAATTATATGCCTGGGTGTAGATTTTTTCATGTCATGGGTGTTTTGAGTTCTGTATGCCTCATGTGTTTACATATCCAATTCTTCTCCTTTTCTTGTGAAGTTTTCTGCCATTGTCTCTGTAAATAGCTTTTTATTGTCTTTAGCATTGTCTCCTGCTTCCTCAGTGACTCCTTTCAATCTTATGTTATTCTTCTTTGAATCATCTAGGAGTTGTTGGATTGATTTTTCCTTATCCCTTGCTTTTTTCCATAGCTTATGCCTTTCCTATTCATTGGCTGAGATCCTGTCTTCTAGGTCTGAAATTCAGTCTTCTGCCATATTCATTCTATTCCACAAACTTTCACTTTCTTTCTTAAATTCCTGGACCTCTGCTTGTAGATGTTTAAAAGGTTCCATTGATTTTGCTATCTTGGATTCTATCAACTTGATGATTTCCTCTTTAGCTTTATTAATCATTGTGTTGACTGTGTCCATTATCTCTGCTTTCATCTCAGAGATCAGTTCTGATTTCCGTTTTACTAGATTTGCTTTGGTTACCATTTCTGAGGACCCTGGAGACTAGCCTTCAAACTTCTCTATTTCTTTCCCCCTGTGTTACCTTGAGGTGAGGATCTTTGTATCTGAGACTTTGACTGTTTCCTCATCTCTGAGTTTTTATCGTTGCTGTTGTTTTTGCCTTCTACCTGCCCTGTTTACTGGCGATTTTTGTTGCAAGTCTCTTTCCTCCTAATATTAAGGATTCTTAAAATATCAGTGTTCCCTGGGTTGTTCTTTGCAGTCTGTATTGGATCCTAAAGAAAAAACGTTAGTTCTGGCACATCATATGAGGCACTCAAACAATATCGTCAGAACACCTTCTGTCTGCTTAGAGGCAGGAAGGCTCTGGCTCCTGCACTGCTACACTGGCACTTCCTGAGGTTCCAATAGGCCCAGCTACTCACCAGTACAGATTCACTGCACTTGCTGGTGCAGTTGGCCTGGAGCTCAGTAGGCTGTGGCCCCTGTGCAGCTGCAATGGTACTGGCTGATGTTCCAATAGGCCCACCTACTCACCGATGCCAAGTCCCTGGATGTGTTTCTGCAGTTGACATGTAAAAAGGCAAGCTCTGGCCTTGATTGGTTGCGATGGCCCTGGTTTCCACTTCCCTGGCTCTGCCTGCTGCTGTACCCAGTCCCTGGGTGCACTTGTGGCTGGGGCCTGGAAGCCAACAGGCTCCAACCCCAGCATGACTGCAGTGGCGCCGACCCCCACCTCCATGGCACTGCCCGCTGTTATACCCAGTCCCTGGGAGCTCTTCCGGAGTGGGCCTGGAGGCTGGCGGGCTCCAACACCAGCGTGACTGCAATGGCTACCACCCAGTGTCATATTTATAAACAGTAGAGTAATACTTTGCTATAAAAATGATATACTTGAGGCAATTGTAGAAAAATAAATGCATGCTGAGACCATAATATTAAGTAAAATAAATCTGACACATAACCTTAAATATTGCATGGTTTCAATTATATGAAAAACCTATAAAATAAATAAAAAACTAAATAAAAGTAGATAATTGGAAATCAGATGACAGATCTTTTTACAAAAGAAAAAGGCAGCAAGTGACAGAAGCAGGAGGAGGTGTGAGAAAGGGGGAGAAAAAAGACCTGAGATATCTTTTGTATATGTAACAACTCCCTGTGAGGAATATAATCATTATGTATTACAAGCATTTAGTAACAAAAATTAAAACTGAAGAATAAAGAAAATTTGGGACTAGATGTTTGCCAAGACCTCCTTTAGGTCCTACAACACAAAATTTTAGCACCCTTCTGTGTTATCACTTTGAGATTTCAGGATCTACAAAAGCATGGTATGACACAGAGTGGTCATCAATAAATGCTTCTTGGTTGAGTAGAACACCTTCAGGACATCCTCATAAGTGAAATAAAGGTCACAGATGTGTAAATATTGTATTTTTTCTCTGGCATGAGAAAATGAATATGTAAATTAGTTCTAGTATATATAGTAGTTATTATTCAATAGAAAATATTTAAAAGGCGATCAGGTGTAGGAGTAAATAACTAGAGGAAGAATAATGAGATCATAGTAAAAAAGGAAACAAAGGTTAGGTATATAGAGGGTGGGAGTTTTAGGGTAGGTAGGGGCATAGGAAAAATGAGAATCAAGTCAATTTATATTCTGGTACAAACTCTCAATGTTGAGTGTGGTGATGATGTGTATATATAATGTACTAATAAAGAGTTTGTTAAAAATGAAGACAGCAGACATTTACTAAGCAGTTACTATGTGACAAGATGGAGCTGTAATTCTCACTTAGAAATCCAAAAGATATGTTTCTATATAATAAGTATTTGTGCCCTTGAAGTCATCATCAAGGACAAGCAGCAAGTAAATAATGAAGCTAGACTCAAATTCAGGTTTCCTGTCTCCAAAATTCATGATTTACAGAGTTACTCTAGATTGTTCTGCATAAAAGGCTTTTACTCAGTGAGTACATCATGATTACTGTAAGTCAAAAAATTTGACTATGAGTAGACTTCATTAGTTAAAGCAATTTGTGTCACTTGAACACTCAAAATAATGGATAATAACCAAATAACCTGCAGCTCTGTGTGTCCTAAGTTTCCAAGTCTTGGGAAAGTAAGTACTCTATCCATTCTTAGCTTCCATTTCCTCATTTATCATGTAAGGTTAATAACCTAACCTCATAGGAATATGAACATAATGTAATGACAAAAATAAAAGACTTTCTTCTGTGTTAAGCTACTTAATACGTGAGAGCCATAAATTTTATTTCCCTTTCAGAAGGATTGCAAAGTCAAGGCCTTGAGAAAATTGGAGCCAACTGTATAAATGGGGAGTTAGAATCTTAGAGTGAAAAAACACATTAAGGAAACTTGGTTTGTGGTCCTAGATGAATAGAGAAAGGGAGGGGAAGGACTGTTTTCCAGTACTGCACTTACTTCATTTCCCAGACTCAGAGGCTGGCCTTTAGCATGTCAAAAAACTCATTATTTCTATCAGTTCTTCTCCAGGCATTTTCTGACTTTTTAAGTGGCATATGGAGCCAAATAATCAAAAGCCCTCTCTTGTCTGAAATATCTGTGTTGCCATAAATAAAGTCCAAAAACTATAAATGTCTAGCTAGAATGAATCACAAGAAGCCAAAGTTCTTAGCATTCGGCAAAGAATACTCGGTACAAGATCATTTTCTGCTCACCATTACAATACTTGGCACACAAGTGTTCAATAATTATGTATTGGATAAATCAAATTATTACCTTTTCAGAAGGGACAACTTGCCAAAACAAAAATATCTTTCTTTTTCAACTGCTTTGGGTAATATCACCTATTTATAGCCATCAACTTTGTCTCCTAGGATCCATTAACAGAAGACAGACAGATTGCCAAAAGACAAAAAGACAGTAAACAAGGTTCAAGTGAACATACATAATAAAGGCTCTCCAGATCTAAGGAACAAGTGCCTGTTTCTTAGTCTTTATTTTCTCTTTTGTTCACATAGTACAGAGCAGTTGACATTTCACAATCCTGGCAGCATTTTTCCTAAGTCTGTTTGAACAAAAATATGCAGATTCTTTAAGTGAAAATCCATCTACAGATTCACAAGTCCACAGGTTTTAGAAGCTTTTATTCTCAGTATCCTTCATTGTTCTGACCAAAAGAAAAAGGAATAAATGCTCAAACTTACAGAGACTAAGCTGGAACTTGAGCATAAGGATTCAGAATCAGTAGAATTTGTCTTCTAAACCCTTGCTCACTGACTTATCAATTGCAAGGCAAAACCACAGATGTTGTAACTTGCTATTACTTTACTAATCAGATTGGATACATTTGGTATTTACAATTACTACATTGACAATATCTTATAAAAATATAACTTCTCTCACTTGTCTAGGCCATAAATATTTATTAGAACATTGCTTGAGTTTATATCCACCCTATTGCCTAGGATAGACATCAGATACAGATGACTTTTGAATACTAAACTTTACCTAGAAAGACTGAAGGACTTTTTCAAATCGTATTTATTTTTTATTTATTTATATTCAAATAGCTACATGATGATAATATCTATCAGGCAATAAATTTATAAAAATGGGAAGAAAGATATCTATTTTTGCTTTTAAAAAAGAATTACTTACAAGCATGGAAGGGACAGATTTCAGCCAGTCTAGAATGTTAGATAAGACTCCAGGGTCAAGCAGACTTGAAGTCAAATCTTGACTATATCACTGATTAGCTAGTCACTGAAGTATAACATTTCTAAAATTTTTCAGGCTGTGCTGCTAATCCATTCTGTTCTGTCCATACTACGTGGGTGAAAATTATACATTGTATAATGTTATCCTCTTATCATTTGATTATGAAATTATGTTTTATTCTTTTCATGAAATAAAAAAAAAACAAGCACTAACAATTTTCATAGCTTTTAAGGGACAACTCCACACCATCTAGCTTCACAATGGCTTTTACCAGCCCTACATCCCTCCACTAGTCATAGACTCTCCTCTTCAAATATCTCAGGATTTATTCAGTATTCATAAAGTCTTATCTCCAATTCTTTTTTTTTAATTTAAATCTTTATTGGTACATTATGAATACACATCATCATCGCATTCAACATTGAGAGTTTGTACCAGGATATGACATGACTTGATTCTCATGTTTCCCCTTTCACCCCACCCTGCAACCCCCCACCCCTATATACATAATCTTTGTTTCTTTTTTTCTTTATTACTATCACATTCTATTTCCCCTCATTACTTACCCCTACACTTTCTTTCCTTTTAAATATTTTCTATTTCACAATATCAACTATACATACTAGAACTCATTTAAGCTTTCTCACCCTGTCAGGCCTACTTTAAAAGCCGAAAAAATGAGAATTAAGTTGTGTCTTATACTGGTACAAATCCCCATTATGGAGTGTAATCATGATGCGTATATATAATGTACCAATAAAGATTTTTTTAAAAAAGTCATTTCCCCCTTGAATTCTTGCTTGATCCACTAGACCAAATTGTCCACACCTTTTATAAAGGAAGGCAGTGCTGTATTGCAATTGCACAAAACTTAGCATTGAATAAACCATGACTCTCAGTAAATTACTGTATTCCCTTGGGCCTCAGACTCCTCTTAGTAAAGTAAGCGTAGTGGCACTTACTGTTATGGCTGCTATGAAGATTAAATGAAGGAATAAACGTGGCAGAATTTAGAAATCTGTGAAGGATAGAAAATAAAGGACAAAGTAACAAACTTTTATTCCATTTGCTTATACTTCTAGGGAGTAATTACTTGTACTCTGTATTTTAGAATTAGATACAGTCCTGTCTATCCTTTACGCTAGATTGAGATCTGCTGGAGGGTCCAGGCCATATCTTAGGTATATGGATATCTTCAGCCCCAAAGGCAGTGCCTGGTACAGAGCAGACCAGTCAGCTATAGCAAACCATGTCTTCCACACAGTGCTAACCATCACAGCCAGATAGCTATGCTATTTTCCTTTATATTACAACCCAAGAAGAAATTTTTTCTTTCCACAAAGAAACTACTAATACTTGCTCATTTTGTCCCAGCGGGCAGGAGGCTCAGTATTTATTTTATCATCTCCTTGATACAAATGTACTTAAAGGATTTTTGAACATAAAAAGTAGCCAAACTTCTGTGATTATTTACTTGGTGTGTACGATCAGACACATCTGTGATCAAATCCTTGCACTTCTAATTCTGGGATGGATGACTTTTAAAGTGTTTTCCTACGAGTGTTAGTTTCTACCACCATAAAGTAGAGATAAAAATGTGTACCTCACAGTGATGTAAAATTGAATGAGTCATGCCCAACATTTGGCACATCCTAAGCATTACTACATTTCCAGCGGTAATATAACAAATACATGACTCGTCTGTTTGTTTGTTGTTGTTTTTAATTTTATTTTTTATTTTTTAAATCTTTATTGGTACATTACATATAAGCATCATGATTGCACTCCATAATGGGAGTAATTTGTACCAGTATAAGACACAACTTAATTCTCATTTTTTCCCATAGCCCTACCCACCCTACCACCCCCCCCATATACATAAAATTTGTTTCCTTACTTTTTTGTTACAATCTCAACATTTTCCCCCTTCACCCTATTTTACTTTGAGCATTTTCTATTTCGCAATATATAACATACAATGCTAGGACTCATTTACATCTTCATTTTCTCATACCAGAGAAAAGATGCGATATTTACCTATCTGTGCCTTATTTATTTCACTTATGAGGATATCTTCAAGGTGTGTCCATTTAAGTGTAAATGATTCAAACTTATGTTGTTGTTTTTTTTCTGCCAAAGTTCTATAACAGTGAATATGTGCATCCCACTGTAAATTCTACACATTTGCTGCTTCTCACTTCTGGACCCAGAGCCAAAGCTAATGACCATTCAACACAAGGAAGAGGACATGCAACAACTTGGTTCTTTCAGGGCATGAAAGCTGAGATTGACAAACTGCAACCCATGAGGCAAAGACCACAAGATAAAAACTTGTTTTTCTTGCAAAAAAGGACTTTTATTTTCAGAATGTATAGTGATTTATAAAATGTGGTAGATAAAACAGACACTAAAAGTCAGTGAATTATGAGCAGGACAGTTCACACAGGTCAATTTCTGTAGATAACAATTTTCCTACTTCACAAGTAGAGGCATACTGCAAAGAAAGTCCTCTGGAAGTTCCATTTGTGCAAACTAGCAATTCACTTCTTTTCTGAAGCCTATGTTTCCTAACTTCTAATGCATAATTAAAGACTTCCACCTTCTGAACTACCCACCCACCAGTGAAGGGTGATAACAATGTTTGTGAAATTAAGAATAGTTTTTCAGTTTTTTTAAAGAAGAAAGAGCAGAAGCTGGAGAGGAACCATTGGCAAAGTCAACAATAATCTGTTTCCTGAAATGCCTAAAGTATTTTTTATCTTCCTTTGTGCAAAAAAGAGGTTGTTGACGACTGACAGAGAAAAGAGAGACTGGCCATACTTGTCCAAGACAGAGAAAAGCATAGTACCCTACTAGAATGAAAAGCTGGGGATCAAAGGCCTGGAAATTTGCCCAAAAGAAGTTATCTCATCTCTACCACCCATCATTACTAAGAGGGTCAAATGAAATAATGTATCTGGCATGAATTGAAAGTGTAGCTTTCCTTTCCATTTTCTTTCTGTCTTAATGGATGAGTGTTTATCAATGACATGCTAAATCATACTCTCCTTTTCATGGATCATTTTCCTTAACTAGACAGTGTAATACACCTTTCTGTGTGCTTCTCATTTTCCTACTGTAGGCTTCCCTTGTCTGGCTTATGTCAGATAGAACCTAGGCAAGAGGAGAAAAGCAAATCATACCAGCAGGAGCAGGAAGCTTCTGGACCATGTTAGTGAACCATGAATGGCATTCATGTCGTCTTGGCAAATACTCCCTAAGAATCTCCTCTGGGGAAGATCCTCTGTGGTTCCTAACATGAATGTGATCTGGCTTTGTATTCAGAGAGCTTCCAGTCCCATGAGCATTACCTACAAGTTCAGTTGGAGCACTAAGAAAAAAATATGATGTTAAAAGAAGAAAGAATGCTTATGTATATAAGGGATGGAGAGGTTGTAGGGTGGGTAGGGCAATGGGTAAAAATAAGAGTTGTCATGTCATACACTGATACAGATTCTCAGTATTGAGTATGATCATGATGTGTATATAAATATAACAATAAAGAATTTAATTTTTAAAAAAAAATTTTAAAAAGATTGCACAGCATAGCTAAACTCAACAGAAGCAGTGTGATAGGGTGGAAGACATGTAGAGCCATAATTCCAGTACCCATTTCAGGCCTACCAGACAATGACAAGGATAACCTGAATGTACTCTCCCCAACAGCAGGCCTGGAAGCCATAACAGTAATAATAGTAACAGTTATACTAGGTACTGAGCTGAGAATTTTCATATATTAATTAATTTAATCATTATCCAAACTCTGTGTAAAGATGTTTTTTATCGAATTCTATACAGATAAGGAAACTGAAACAGGAGGGAGATCTCAGGAAAATGTAAAGGGAACATTGAGAACATCTTAGGTGCTGCATTCCGTGCTGGTCGTGTGAATACATAATCTTAGTCACATGGGAGAGTAGCAGTGTAAGTAGTTGGACAGGCAGTCACCAGTTGTATATACAGTTTGATATGTAGCTATACATATGCATGATGCTCTATTATATGTAAGCTATGTACTAAGCTTAGATGATAACTAAAGTAAAGATAGCATCACGGAGCAGGATGACATGTGGCATCACAGAGTCATGCATAGGAGGTAGGAAGTCTCAGCTTCAGTGGTGGCTGGGGAGTCAGTAGGGTGCCTCGGAGAAGGAGATGCTTTGAGAGACTGTTACTCCTATGGTATTTACAAAAAATCAGTGCAGCTTCCCCTTTCCTAACTGTAGAGTTAGATCTCTTAATCTCCTTTGGCCCAGGAAGTCAAGAGTTAAATTTTTTTCTCAGACTTGGGTGAAGTTTGAGGGCTTTTCTGCACACATGTGAGTCATGGCATTGGACCCCCAAAAGCTGCCCTCTGAATTATCTCTGAGATAATGCATACAAGGTACTTATCTGATTTTCCTTAAAAACATTCTCAGAGATGTTTGAATAAGAATAAGAGACCTGGCATCTATTTCACCATGGTGCCTGTCTCACACTCTCCATGGGGAACACCTTCAGACAGTTCATGCCCAGAAGTTTTGTCTGCAGCATTTTTTGTCCTTTCATAATATTCATATTTATTACAATGGCATAGGCAGTGTCTGAAAATCTGTCTGCTTATCACAGGGATAAAATTTTTCTGTATTCAGGACAACATTTCTAGGCTTCTTGCCAAATTACTGAAACTCTTAGGGACAATTTTTTGCTTTTGCATGCACATATAGGAACACAGGGAAGGGGCGAATTTCATAGATGAATATATACAAAAAACTATGAGATGCTTATCAGTTTCTCTCTCTCTCTTTCTCTCTCTCTCTTTGTCTCTCTCTTTCTCATATGTGTGTGTGTATGTGTGTGTGTGTGTGTGTGTGTGTGTGTGTGTGTGTGTACACAAGGGGTGATTTAGAGATCTAAAAGAGTATGCAAATTTATCAACAGGCTGAATTTTGTAACACTGTCCTTTCTATAATTTAATCAATAAAGAGGTAATGAATGCTTGTTAATAATTGTGATGATTAGATTCATCAGTGTCTTTCTGACAAATGGATTAATAAGGAGTCAAAATTATTAACCTTGATATAACTGAAGCAGGTTTCGTGGCAGCCTCTAGGGCTTATCTCATTTTTGTCTCAGAGGAATTCTTCTGAACAGCCACTGTTTCATTCCCAGTATACACATGCGGAAACTGAGGGGCAGAGTTACTGTGGCATTTGTTCAAATTTGTACAGCTCAGAAGTGGTCAAAGCCATATTTTCAATCCAGGATTCTGATAACAGTGATTCCACTTGTAATCATTCTGCTCTCCTAAATTTAAACCAAACTACTACACAAAGTTGAGAGTATTTATAGCATCTTACTGAAGATGTTAGGGATGTAGAGTATGGAGTTCAGAACTAATACACAGGGTCTGGGAAATGATTGCTATTTCTTGAGCAGGAGTCTTCATAGAAAAGTGGTACTTTGACTTGTCCCTTCCAAAATATGGAAACAAAGCTCTCATATGTAGGGAGGGGAGGAGGTGCAGGGGTGAGATAAAATACAATAAAATTTATTAAAAAAAATAAAGTGGTACTTTGTGAAGATGGATTTTTGGAGAGTAAAGACAATAGCATCTTTAGACCAAACATTTGTGTCTTTATTGCATGAGTTTTTATTATTGTCTAACCAAAAACACAAAGAATGCGTTAGGCTTTCTTGGCCCATGACTTTCTTTGAGGTCATGGCAGTCAGTCTTGGGGAGGCAGAAACTTGATATATATATGAAACATGATTTATGACATGAGATGTGGTTTTGACTCTTCAGAAATATTCCAGGTAAACTTGTGGCAATTGCCCAGAAGCACACTGCCAAATCACTTGACCTTCATAGGTTTCCAGAGGTTTTGACCCTATCTTCCTATTTTAATTTCTTTTCCTTGAATTTCACTTTAGCTCTGCTTACTAAAAGTTCAACTTTTCTGATTTTCTGGAAGGTAGTTATTTAGTTCTGGACACCCAATCTCCCACTCTACAAACTTCAGGTCTAAAATACTTCAAAGTACAAAAGGACAGAGTATAGGTAATTTTTAAAAATCAGAACAAAACAAAACTTAGGAATTCCACCTCATTGTAACAAGTCAAACTGCACAAAAATATGCAAGAAAAATGTTTTTACTTCCAAGTCCCTCAGCCTTTCATGTCAGGAGCTAACACATGCCATCAGTTTGATACTAATCCTTCCATATTTTTGTTTATGTCCCTACAAATTGTTTAAACAAATACATCCATATATACAGAACAGTGAAATATTTTAAACTAAATGCATAATATATACATGCTTTTACAACAACATCTCATTTTTTCTGTCAGATGGAAAAAAAGCAATTTTCTTTTTCCATTTAATGTTAAATACCTTATGAATTTTGCTTTAGGTCAATAACTATTTGGAAAAGACTTGTCCAGATGAAAATAAAAATATATCTTGGATGTAAAAAGCTAAGTACAATAAGCACACTAAACCTTTATTTGTCATGAGCTACAATTTCTCCTAATATTGATTTTAAAATTTGATTTTTCTATCTTTTGCCAGAAAAAAATATTTGTATCATATTGAAGTGAAGGTGATTCTAAACAAGACCCCTAAGGGCCATGATTGAGTGCATTGAAGATCAAAGGCTAAAACTTTTACATATGGCTTTCTCTGGGCAGGCGTAATGGTAAAATATGAAAGCATGTTAAAGAGAAGGCCAAAATCCACAGGAAAAAATGATAGTATTAGATAAGCAATTGAGTATTATATAAGGAAGAGAGTTTTAGATTAAACTGCCAGTTTGTAAATAGAATTTAGGAAGAAATCAAAGACAGCCTGATTAAGGAAAAGTGGTGATTGTGAATCATTGTGTAAACCAAAAGTGGCCTTTGCTGGAGAAACCTACATGATCATCTCACTGGGAGGGGTATTGACATGGTGGGAAAAAGTGGAGGTTTCTGATAGTCAAATGGGCCTCAGACTTCAAAAGTACCTGGAAAACTTGCACCTAATTTAGAAGGTCTCTCAGGGTTTCCTTGAACTGGTCAGAATTTTCATTCAAATTATTGTTGTAATAACTTTGTGATAATTTTGACAATTGGATAAGCAGAGGCTTTTGGACTTTTACAGTGACAGTGTGCAGATGCTCGGCATCTGTTAGTTGAATGACCTTGAGAAAATCACTTGTCTCTGAGCTTCATTTTTTTGAAAACAAGACTGATACTTAAATTGAACATTTTCAGCAAGAAAAAATGAGGTGACTAATGTATATGAAGAACTTCTGGGAATGCAAAGGTCAATAAATATACAGATTATTATTTTGGTACCAATTCAGGCATATAAATACCCTGAGATGACACAGGCATACTGAGCAGTAGATTTACCCTACTCTTGGCATCTGCAGACCATTTAGGTAGGACAAGAGAGGCTATGTGAAGTTTCCAGAGCCCATTTGCTACAAACACTATGGAAACTTGCTAGAGTCTAATGAGATACAGTGAAGTGATATCTAACACTTGTCATTGGACAATTTTTAACTCAGGTCTGAAAACCAAACAAAAAGTGTACCGTGTTGTCATTCACAAATCTGTGAAAGAGATTAACCCTAGCGTGCCAGGAAGTCCTAACAGACTGAAAAACTCTGAGTTCTGAAGAGCAGATAGGCAGTGAAACCCAGGTAGGACTAGAGTGTGCATTCTTATGGCTGAGGACTGGGAGTGAGTGTATTAGTTGGAGATACAACAAAAGATTATTAGTCTTCACTTATGTATGGCGTTTGAAAGATATCCAGGGTAGAATCCTAGCTCTGCTGTTTAATGTCTGTGGGACATGGGCAAAGTACTTAATCTCTGTATGTATCAGTAATATGCTTATCTCACAGAGTTCTTTTGAGGATTAAATGAATTAATATTTGTGAAGGGCTTAGGATGACGAACAGATTACATAGTGCTATATAAATCCTGCTTTGAAATATTAATTAAGCCCAAACAATTTCTTTAGTAGAGAAATTAATGATTTTCTCTTATCCTATATATCTCTTTCAAGCTTTTTCTTTTTTTTTTCTTTTTAAATTGCATTACCCAAGAATGGAATACTTGCATTACTGTCCAATCATACTACATGTCTTGGCCTAGAAAGCCTTTTGTATTATGCTTATTCAGAAAATTCCTCTTCTCTCTTCAAAAGCCATTGCAAGCTTCACTCCCTTTCTTAATTACTGCCATCATGTATCCACAGCCCCTTGAAGTAGCTATTCATTTCTTTCCACAATCTTTGGACTTTGTATACATTTCTGGAATTAAAATTCACATTTCTCCTTCAATATCTATTTATGACACCATTTGTTATAATCATCCCATGAAACCTTGAATGAAGAACCAGAAGCCACAATCTTTTTCATCATTCTTCCCTCTAGCTGTGAGCCTATAGCTCAGTACACAGAAGGATCCCTAAGAATACTGACAGACAAGAAGAAATGCAATACATTTTAAATAACTACCAGTCTTGTGCTATCCTCCAGACAACCTAATATCATAGACATTATTAGCTCCATTTGATGGATGAGGAACTAAATGTTGAGAGGTTAAAGGGACTCAAGTTCTCATCCACCTAATAAGTAACAGATTATGGCCTTAACCCCAGATCTTTTTATACAAAGCACAGTGTTATTTCTATTTTAATACTTTTGCTGTCTTCCTTTTCTTATAATTATAAGGACATAATTATCATTCACTGAACACTGTTTGCACTACTGAACTAAGTCCATAACACAGATTCTCTTCTTTAATCCTTTCAACATTTAAGATATAGAGGTGGAGCAGTTTGGTCAAGCTCACTAAAAATTTGATCCTAGTGTAACCTCATTAGCAAGACTTTTCAGCTATAATCCTGTGTGGATTCTCAGTTGAGACTTTCAGAAATGTGACTTTTTCAAGATTTTACTACAGTAAAATGGGTTTTTGAACATAGGTTCTTGAGCAAAATCTGATTTTTCTACCATAACATGTAGATACATTCATGAGCTAAAAGAAAGAACTGTTTAGGATTGAGAGTTTAATTACAAGTTCTGCTATTCAGCTTGGTAGGTAGTTCATGTGGCTTCCCATAATGAAGATTTTTGATTGTATGTGAGGCTGAAATTCACTCTCAGTCTCTTTTCCTCAGAGATCTGTGATGAACCCATATCATATATCTCAAAGGACAATGAGATTGGGGGAAAATCAATTACTGAAATGAGGACCCAGCCATGCAAGTTTTTAGTAAGTAATGCTTTCCTTTCTGCTTATACTATAATAATCTTCCTAAGCAACTATTTAACAAGAAAGAAAAAGGAAATTTAGCATTTTGATTTTATTTGGAAGGTACTCATCTTTGGATTACCATTGACAAATAAAATACATCATCTGATTTCTCAGAATTATGAGCCAATATATGCCAGTAACAGTTGGCTCTGTGTGTCTAAGAAAAATACATAAACACAGGAAAGGAGTAAGGCAAAAGAACTCTGAGATAAGTATATTTCTTGATTGGAAAAACACTTGCTAAGTAAGCAATGGAACCCTTTGATATAAGTGTGTAGTGGAGGGAACATACCAGAGCCAGTTGTGGTTTAAAGGGTATCTCTGAATAGTTAAGGAGGCTGTGACAAGTCTAGGTCTCTAATGTCTACATGACAAGCTGACACATCTTGAGAGAAGACTGGAAAATGGGTTGACACTCTAAGGCTACCAAACATTCCAATATTGTGTCTCCTAAGGAGATAGAAGTGTATTTCTTGGCTCAAGTGCATGGCAGAGGCTGGATAGCAATCTAGTCTCTAATTTACAGATTATGAAACTGGAAAGATATAGATTTGAATTAAGAATCTTTGACTCCAAGTCCAGTGTTTCCATAGCCTCACTTTATCTAGTTTTTATTTACCAAGGACCTCTATATTTGAGGACAGAAAGGATTTAGATATTTGGGGAGGTTCCTGGCACTTCTGTTACTGGAAAAAGTACAGAGAGTATTGGCAGTTTGCTTTTTGCAACAGTATTTAGATATGAATCAGAAGCAGACAAAGAGCAATGTATTTGTAATCAGAAGGCTCAGGTTTCAGTCTCATCTTGCCATTATGTAGGTGACTTTGGGAAAACTCCATTATTTACTCAATCTCGATTTTTCAGCTGCAAAATAAGAAGAAAAAGTCCCTGGGGATAGAGATGTACAGATTACCTTAGGTACAAAAAAGTTTGCAGAGATGGTAAGGGACCATGGATCACAGATCTTTCACTTCAACTTTCACCTAACCTTCATTAGCTTCCAAAAGATCTTAGTTTTACCTCTTAATTGGCTTTTATTTTGTGGCCAAAGACATTTATTCAATATTTACTCTGTATAGCATATCATGGTAAGTGCTACGACAGATAGTTGAATCTTGACCTAGGCAGGAGTCATCTGGACAAATAAATGACAAACAATAAGAAAAGGCAAATGAATGATGGATAGAGTTACAAATATTGAGTTGAGGGCCACTAGTGAGGCTTTCTCCTTCTCCAAAGTAACCTTTGAGTGAATTCCACCTTGATCATTGATTAATTCTCTTCAACTCAAGCTGCTTTTCTTCAGTAGTCCCATATGTATCTTATTCATCATGTATATGATTCAAAGATACACTGTCTGAATTTTTCTGTTTAATATTTTGGGGTCTCTTCATTTAGTCTTCCAGTGATTTTTCTCTGTCTCTCTCACTCTGAACTATTAAAGGCTTACAGGTTTATAGAATATTTTTTCTGTTTTATTCAACTTTCAATAGTATTTAGATTTGAAATTTGAATTTGTATCCCTTGGAGGCAAAAACGAAGTCTATTTTCCTTAATGTGTTTTGATAACTTTTCATGTTTCAGCCCCAAAACTTAGGACCTACAGTCTGACACTAATAGAGGTGCAGCTCAAAGTGATGTTCTTCGGTTAATAGTATATTGACTCTTCTGGAATGTTTAAACAGTTTCAGCAGTTTATAGTAGGAGTTTTACAACCTATTTCAAACAATAAACACTTGTACCACAAATAAAATACAACAGGGATCCACAGCATAAAAAATAGATACTAATGGAGCTGTTTCAGGTAATGTAAGTAACTATTCCTTCTAAATAATTACTAGGGTGTCCCTTTAGAATACTATAGTATTTCATGAGGACCAGAGTTACAGTTATCTCAAAAGATCAATAACCCAAAAGATGATAAAATTAAGACACAGATGGCTTCACCAGCTGTAGGGGACGGGAAAGGGGAAGTTACTACTAGAACATCTGCAGTTAAGTTTTAGTTCCCTGTGAGCCTCACAGCACAAGACAAGTGAATTAATAAATAGAAATGAGACAAAGAAAAGAAGCTGAGCTTGGCTCTGATCCATTCTACTCTGGGTAGCAAAGAGGACAAGCCCAAGCTTGCCACCCTCTTATTATGTACATGTCAGTAACAAAGGAGAGCTGGGTAGAAGCCAGCAATAGACCTTGAGGAATTATGTAGATGAAGACCTTATAGGGCAGGGCAGACCCCAGCAATAGTCCTTGAGGAATTATGTACATAAAAATCCCGATGTAGTTTTTTCCTGGAGCATCACAGCATGTGAGACTTCTGGAGTCCCTGTTGCTATTGGAGGCAAGACAAGAGTTAAGTCCCCAAATCTGGACATGCCACAGCCAGTCTGCAGGCAGGAATGCTCGGCCCAGTCACAGTCACAATTGTACAGTAGAATTGCTCCTGACATCTTGCACATAACTCAGGGACCAAAAGAAACTGAAGAGGACAATGGGGCTATGTTTTGGACAGTCTGGTCAAAGTTTACCTCATGATAGGAATTAAGAGTTATAATAAGCACTTGTAGAGATAAAGATAGAAAGCTCTGAAGGATCTGGCTGCCTGAGAAGGTTCCAAAACTGCTTTCAGCAACTCTTGTATTATTCTGTTTAAATCTCTCCACCAAGGAGTAATAAATCTCCTTGTCTGAAAACCAGATTCTTCCAGGATCAATTTCCCATTGTTTGAAGCTATTTTCATGTTGTTTTTTCTCTGTATCCAAAAAATAAGACATTTTCCTTGAAAGATTCTGGTTCTCTCTCTCTCTCTCTCTCTCCCCCCCCCCAATCAACTACAGTTTATTAAGGAAAAAGTTGAGGGCACATAATTTTAACTAGCATATTTTTTTCTCCACAGCTTTATTATTTTATTTTCCTTGATGCAAGAAACCTGTCCAATCCCAGTGTCATAGAAGGAACTCTTTCTTCCCAGGGTTGAGAGATCAGAGTTCAGAATAGCACACGGCACACTAGAACAGCCAAGGAAGACACCTCATATGGAAAAACTTAGGGGTTGTTTATGTACTTGAGCAATGTATCTACTTACCAGCCTCTGACTCTAGGCCCAGCCATTTTTCTAGCAGTCTAAATAGGTTTTGGAAGATACTGATTTGAAAATGTTACCTCACTGTTTAAAATACTTTAAAAGCTTCCTGTTGTTATTGGGATGACTCCTCAAAGTTTCACCTTGTTTGGCCTCATACACTTTCTTTCTAGTCACATCTCAGTTCTTTCTGGGCTTGCTGCCACAGGACATTTGTATATGTTTTTCTTTCTATGGAGAATGCTTTATTCCCTCACTGGGCCCTATAATAGAAAAATGTAAGCTTGCATTTCAGTATTCATGTAAGGCACCACTTTGATCCTTTCAGAGAACTTACACAAGGCCTACATCTTCACATGGCAGGTTAGTCTAAATGAACTGTTTTCTGAAAATTTGTTAGCCTGCCACATATCCCAGTTCCAACAACCCAGATCTGAACCACATTTGGAATGACTTGTGATTTACAAATTTTGCTCTCTATAATTAAAATCCACAAAAATGTCTCGGGAATTACTTTCTCTGTAACTTTAGCCTCATATATTCTGATTTTTCCAGTTAACTAGTTAGAGCTATTTTAAATTCTTCATCTGTATTAACTAATTTAATTTTCACAGCTCTATGAGATAAGTCTTATTTTTATCCCTAATTTTACATGAGATTGAAGCACAGAGAGGTTAAGTACAATGCTATATTTCAGGTAGCTAGAAATTACAAGGGTAATATGTGAAATAAGCATTCCAAATCCAGAGCCACAGTTATCGCTTTCACATTGTATACTTATGTCAGCTTCTTACAGATGAAGAAACAGACCTTGGGAGGCAAGCAACCTACCTGTATTTCTAAGGCATTTGTCCCACCAAGGGATAGTAGTAGGTTTCTTCCTTCTCAGTTGTTCCCTGCCTTTTGCAACTTGAACACTCCAGGACAGGTGTGGCAAGACTGAAGAAGGTACAATTATCTAGGCAGCCAATGGTTTGGATTCAAGTCCTTTTTTTCTTATTAAATATTGCTGAAACCCTGAGGAGGAAGATTCTTTCTCTATTTGGAACTCAGTTTCTTCAGCTATAATACGGTGATTCAAGAGGCTATATGTCATACATTTTCTGGTGCAAATCATCATACAAATTATTTGCATTATTTTAATTTTAAAAATACACCCATGTCTTTTGTATTAAACTTTATAACAAATATGTGTTCATTGTAATGCAATTCTTCTAAGTCTTCTAGTATTCATCATTCCAGAAGAGAGTGCCTACATAGATTTCATACCTCCAGTGATCTGAAGATGACCTCCAAGACATACTAACTCTAGTTCCAAAGCCACAAATCTAAAAGCTGTCTTCAAAGTTCCTCTCTGTTTTGGCATTTTAGTCTCGGTCATTGTCTTTAATGAAACAAAGAAAGTGCCTTGTCCTAGTTTTATACTAACCAGTAGTGATAAGTAAAAGAAAAGAAAAAGAAGATGGAAGGGTAAATAGGTTGGGTGTATTCTCTGAACTTTCAAATGATCCAATATAATTATCTGTGACTTTTCCATCATACGTTGTATCTAAAAAAATTGAACCAACTCTCTGAGTGAGTGAGGCAGAGATACAAGAAGACCTTTACTTGTCATCACAACAGATGAATGATGGAGTCCAGATTAAAGACCTATGGCACCCTGCTAATCAGAAAGAACTGAAACAGAAACATGAAGCTCCTAAGCCTCAGTTTCTTCATTTCTAAAATGAGAAGAAAGATCATTGCTGTATCCCTGAGCTGTTATGCTGGTCTACTGAAGCAATTAGTGTTGGAGTTATTTTTTTTTTATCTTTATTGGTACATTAAATATACACATCATGATTGCACTCCATAATGGGGATTTGTACCAGTATAAGACACAACTTAATTCTCATTTTTTCCCATAGCCCCACCCACCCTACCACCCCCCCATATATATAAAATTTGTTTCCTTACTTTTTTGTTACAATCTCAAC